>VIBL01000373.1:0-291349 GCA_008271625.1 Lutraria rhynchaena
ATTCTTGAATGGTTTGAATCACTTTCTTGTTATTCACCACGTACGTATTCCAATCGTCTCGATGGATAGCTTTCAAGTCTAAATGTGCATTGATCATCGCCTGATGAATCATCCGTTTAAATAGTTCAAATGTATGCGGATTCAGAATCCAGGCGTGAATGTCCTTGACCGTGTCAAGGTCATCTAGTACAATACTGAATAAAGTTTCTCTGTACAACTCAAAATCCAAAATGTAAAATAAACTCACATATCGGGGTCGTCTCGATGGTCTGTCCATAATGGAATATTCCCCGCATTCATAATAAGTCTAGGTACATCCGCATGGAGAGCATCAATGGTTTGTGTCACTACACGTAAATGATGTTTTTGTTTAAAGAACACAGCACGGTAGGATAGAATCGATCTGACCTTAGTGAAAGGGATCGGTTCCTTAAATAACATGATACCGCGTAGTTTGTATTGCGAATACACTCGCCATCCGGGTTGAGATATCCCATTGTCTTCTTCAGCCATGCTAAACCATATGACATTGTCCGTAGGTTTAAATGCATTCGTTAATGCAGATATATCATTCAAAGTAGCATCGTGGATACAAAACACCCATCCAGTCGATATCATGCGATCCAATTTTTGTTGAATTAGATTAAACTTTCGTAGCATAGGTAATTTCTGACTGACAGTCAAATCCTGGCGTTCACTGACATCCTCTAATAGTCTATCTACCCGTCCAAGGTCCATACGTTGTAAACTATGAATAGCACCATGGGTCGCCCATGCATGTACTAACTCCATCTTCCATGGTTTAGTGTTAGCCTCTATCACATAACGATAGATTTTAAGTCTTAACTCTATAGGAAGTAACGGTATCCAATCCATACTTTTGTTTCTTTCTGTTTTCTGTTTCGTATTTTGTTTTGTGTTTCTGTTTGTATGCTTCTGCACCATTTATATATCCAAAAACAATAAGGTCAAGGTTTTTTTTATGACAAAAAAAAAACAACGGGTCAAGGTCAGTCATGCAGATATCCATAAGGAACAGTCATGTAATCATCGACGATGATCCGTTTGGTATACACAGAACGAAATGTTTTGATTTGTTTCTCACTCGTCACTGTTCTATCTCTATGGCGTTTAATCCTAGACGCATATTCAACTACGGTAGAATAATGTTCTCTGTCTTTCACACAGTCCACCATACTATTGAAATTCACTTGTTGAGTTGCATTATAGTCTAATGTAATGCCTTTCACTTTACACGCCTGATGTCGTTCTCCATTTTCAATGTATTCATAGCCATAGTTTTTTGGACCTAAAGCAACATATTTTACAATACGTCCATGAGGCACTTCATCCGTCCATTTTCCCAAACGACTGGAGACAATCGGTACATTGTATTCTTGAGGGTCATAAATGTACATACAACTGTCTGTGTCAAAATAGAGTACCCTTTTTCCCAGAGGTTCAAGCACTTTGTACAGTTCTAATCGAGCATAAGCCGTCACAAAAGAAGCCACGACAGGATTAGAAGAAGAATGGGGATCAGCTCGATCCGATTCATCCGTGAAATTCATCAGTACGAATTCATCATGATCAAAACACTCGGCATATTTCACCGACTTTTTAGGATCATTCAGAATCTCATAGAAACGATCCAATTTATGGACATACTCCGTTTTCGGTAACAGGTTGGTTTGAGCATTTTTACCCCATAAACAATTCAACATGGTTTTGGCAAAAGCTCTTTTTCCTGGATTTTTTTTCACGTGTTCCAAGCGAATTCCCTCTGCTTCCAAATAATCTTGTTTAAATTTCAATTTATCTTCCTCTGTGTCCACGCCGGGAGGATACCCGCTGGCTTCTTGCTTCATTTTTAAGTATTTGTCAATGTATTGACGGTACACGTCCGTACTCCATTCATCCCAATGCCATACATGATATACTTTCAACACTTTATACCCTAAAGAAATGGCTTTCGCCAATTCTACATGGGTCCACGTTCCATACAATGCCCGTTCATACAGTGCATGTGTACAATAATCTAACTCCTCTTCCGCACAGGTACGACAGAGAGCAAATACCATTTTGTTATTACAGTGCATAGGTAAGACAGGCATCCATAAATCTTGCGGTGCAAGAACACGGCATTTAATCAATCCTTTGTATGTCTCAAGACGCTGTGGATCAATTTGCTCTTGACTCAAAATCACGGGATGGCCCAATGGATACTCTCTGTACTTGTTGACATAAGGATACAGGGAACAAATGTCCACGTATTTGATCTCTTGGTCTTTTTCTACTTCATGATACAGTCGGACGGCATTGGTACGACCTCCAAACAAAGCTTCCCTGGGTTGAATAGGGTCTTGACCCACATAAAATCGTTCTACTCTGGTTTTATACTCAGGGTCTTTTTGACAACGTTGATCAAATTCACATTCCCATATGACCACTAATGGATATCCTTGTTCTTTCAAATTCTCGAGTCTTTTTTGTGTGTCTTCATAGGCGTGACGCATGCTTTTCAACGTATATGGATTGATGGTACCCCGGTTGGGAAAACAGGTAGGACACCCATGATACCAACATCCCATGAATTCATACACGGTGTCTGTCTCTTCACAATACCCATCCACATAATATGGTCCAATTTTAACTTCTCCGCCTTTGTGATTCAAGGCATGACGAATATGAATCCCTTCAGTTACAGCAGTCATTTGTAACCAACGTATGCTTTTCATGGAATACCGAGTTTTATTAGGATATCCTGCATCAGAAATCACGGCTAAACTATGAGGTGGCATGGAATTTTTCCGCCAGGCTTTATTACACACTTGGGCTAACGTGGTCGCTTCCGTAAAGGGGTCAATTTGATCACTGGCTAACAATTGTTGACGAAATTCACCGCAACCACGTCTTAAAATGTCCACATCCGATTTACAGTATTTTTCCATTTCTTTTTGAAAATCAAATTCATCACCTTTTTTCTCATGGTACCAAGTTAGAAATTGTTGACGTTGCTCTGGTTTCATACTGTCAGGTTTGTAAAAATGTAGCGGTAAGTAAGGTCCCACATAATCCTGATAGGATAAGGTATTGGCATAAAATGGAAACCATCCTTTAGCTAACTCAGTCAATCCAAATGTCTTTGGAAAAGCTGAGAGTGGCATACTTAGGAAACTGAGTGAGTCAATTAATCGTATTCCATGCACTCGTAGCAGAATGATTTTACTTCCATTCATAATCAGTTGTGGTTTAGCTGTCCCGTGGGTAACGCAATATCTAAGAATAAACTGGGCATCGTAACCTTGAGCATTGTGAGCAATCACTGTAGATCCTCGATGGGTGGGATTGAATAGCCACGTGCAGAATTGTTCCAACGTGTTTTCTCCACGGAATACCATTTGTCTTGCTTCATTCACTTCTTCACAATACTCACATGGATCTTGCACTGACTTACACATACATTCACCACAGGCGCGTTGCGCTACACAAAAGTTGGGTATATGTTCTCCAGAATCAAAACGACACTCGAAGTCAAAAAAGATGAAGGGGACTTCGGGTTGCCTGCCTTTTCTATCAGGTGGTACATACGTTGGAATGTAACACTCATGATCTGGTCCTACTATTTTTTCACAATACTTGCATTTCTTTTGCCCTGGGCAAATATGATTTCGTCTCGTTCCTACAACTTTTTGTCCACATTTTCTACAATTCCATACAGACTCACAGATGGTTTTACGTTGTTTTCCACTTTTCGTTTTGTGACGATCAAAACAGGTTTGACTTCGAAATACTCGATAACAATCAGGACATTGAATGGGTTGTTCCACTGGGCATAGGGTGTGGGCATAACACTGGCAAATGTTTTTACATTGATGGGCTTCACGGTGATCATAACCCACATCACACCATTCACAATAATAACCCCGTCCAAGAAATCCTGCGATCGATATTATACTATCATAATGATTGTCATGATGAAAAATATGAATCACCCGACTTTTTTCAGTCATCGCTGGTGGTTTGAATAATAATTCATTTCCATAATGTTGTGGATGAATTTTAATGACATAGTTGGGATAGAGGTAGTCTTGTAACTTGTTGTATTCTTCTATACCGCAAGCACGATCCGATGAAATATCCACTTGTTTTAATAAGGCTTCAGCTTCATGTTGTTGTAGATTTTTCTTAGACTGACGTATGAGATTCCATCGTTTTTTCCATTCCGGGGTTTGATTTTGATTCGCTTTACACATACCAACCACAATAGATCTAGCTAAACACATTGAGTCCTTACTATTGTCAATACACACCACACTTGTCTTTGATTTCACCATGTTAAGTACGTTTGCCGACTTGAATGCCTTTTTTCCCGAGCCTTGTGGCATAGCAATATGTGTAATTTCCATCTGTGCTTCTCCGTCATGAATTTTAAACTCACGGTTGCTCTGGGCCACTCGTTCAATTTCATCCAATACAACATCTCCATTGATACGAGATGCCACATCAAATGGAATATGAATTCCAAATTCCAAATGAGGATGCTGTATGGATACACGAACTCTATCATTAGATCTTACTTGACATGTCCTATAAAGTTGATTCATCATATCATGAAACAGCCGGTTTGTAAATTCAAACGACCGATCGTACGGTTGAAATGTCACATCATACACTCTAGACTGCATCTTGAATTTCCTTGATTTTCTTTCCATACGAGACTGTATTTGATAATATTCTCGTACATGCTCCAACTTTGTTCGTTTGGCTGGAGGCTCATGGCTGTCACTGTCGGTGTCTGACATGATTATGAATCCTATAGTCCTTCACACTCCTCTTTTAGATATGATGTTCAAGGTCAAGAGATCTATAAGGTTACATTCAAGGTCATATTCAGAATATATTCAAGGTCGTATTCATAACATGTTTCAAGGTTGCCTTCAAGGTCGTATTCATAACATGTTTCAAGGTTACCTTCAAGGTCGCATTCAAGGTCACTCACATCTTATAAAAGGGAGTGCGCCACACCACTCTAGTCATTCTAGTCACTCACAATATGAGCTACAACGATCCAAGAATGGAAAAAGCTGACGATAATAATAGCATTTATCAACAATCTTCTTTGATGTATTCATTAAAGAAAAAAATAAAAGAGTTAAACAATATAGTGGATCAAGTTTGTGAGCAGAAACATGTCACATGGGATCATATACAATGTTATCGTTGTGGAAAGAAAGGACATTATGCGACTACGTGTTCAGAAAAAATAGGTAAAGATGAATGTTTTCATTGTCATGAAAACGGACATTTCGCAGCGAACTGTCCACAAAAGAAGCCTCAAGTACCACCACAAGGAATGAGTGATCAATTCATTGTTGACTCAGCCAACCAAATGGATCCACCGCAAAAGAAACGAAAATACAAAAAGAGAGAAGACAAAAAGAAAATGGACGATATGAACATTTGATGTGTTGGAACATTTGATGTGTTGGACAATGTTCTTGAATAGTTCTTAAATTGTGACAGTATTTGTAAGTTACTTTGTAATTTTTGTATTATTGTAAGTTATTTTGTTTTTTGCTGATTGTAAGTGATTTTGTTGTAAAAATAAAAACAATGAAAAAAAATAGTTTTTGTTATAGAGACAGTAAAACTTATCTTAAACATATGGTGGCCCTAAAAAGGGCCGTTGAAATGTATTCAATATTTAGCTTCAGCTAAATACAAATAGCGCCAATAATTGGCGCGTAACTCATCATCATAATAGATGGAGAGATCCGGATATAAATTCCCCATCTTGATAGGTACACTATCTTCCTCTACAAAGATTTCTTCAGGGGCACGCAAACAATTTCCCATGTTTTCAAAGGAATGAATGTAGAACACACAGACACATACGTTTATATACACAAAAAAGTAGGTCAATCCGGTAAATTTATAAAAAAGTAGGTCAATCCGATTTTTTTCTTGATATTAGGATTGAACAAAACACAAAAATGACGTGACGTCATTTAACATGTTCTCACACAGGTTCGCGCTTGCCGTATAAAAAGTCAATGCATTTGCGTCTCGTCATTTCATCCGCTCAGCATGTCTCAACGAACTTTAAGAAACATCAAGGAAACGTACGCCTCCTTAGGGCTCTACATAGAGCAGCTTGAAATACAGCTAGAGGAGCTGCGTCTTGAAGTGAAGACGTTGCGGGAGGCAAAGAAGACGGAGGGCTTTGCGGAGGAGGTGGTGGTGGCTAGTTCTGGGGAAGAGGACTGGGGGGATCACCCCCAGGAATCCACCCCAGCTGAAAACTGGGAGGAGGACAATGAGCCTCCTTTCAGGTTGGCTTCCACCGCCACGGACAGAGATTTTAGAAAGTGGGACAAGTGGTGTCCCGCTTGTATGGGTAGATGTGGCCAACATCATTAGGTCACTCTACCCAAAAAATGGCCCTTTTCAGGGCCACCATATTTTTGCGAAATTGACTTGTGTCAAATTGTCTTTGTTTCTAAAAACAAAAATCCCCCACACACAAACAAATAACAAAATTGAAAATTGAAAAAAACAAATATAAAAAAAAGTCACACTGCATTTTTTGTCTGTATAGTTTTTGTAGGTTGGTTATGTTTTATTCTGTAAGCTGGCTGTGATCGTGTGTTTTTTGGGGTCCAGCATTTTGGCTGTGATCGTGTATTTTTTTGTACGTTTTTGCTGTGATTATATGTATTCTGTAAGCTGGCTGTGATCGTGTGTTTTTGTATATCAGCATTTTTGGCTGTGATCGTGTATTTTCTGTAAGTTTTTTGCTATGATTATGTTATTTTTACTAGCATTATTTGGCTGTGATTGTATGTATTCTGTAGGCTGGCTGTGATCGTGTGTTTTTTGGGCTCCAGCATTTTTTGGCTGTGATCGTGTATTTTCTGTACGTTTTGCTGTGATTATGTTATTTTTTGACTCACAATTTTTACTGTGACTGTATATTTTTGTTGGTTGGCTATGATTGCGTTTATTCTGTAGGCTTACTGTGATGATACGGTTTTTATTTTGTTGGTATTAGGATTAAAGAAACACAAAACAAACACAAAAACTAACACAAACACTAGCGAACAGAAAATGACGTGACGTCATTTAACATGTTCTCACAAAGGTTCGCGCTTGTCGTATAAATTGTCAGGCGTAGAGCCATTATTTATTATTTAACATGGAGACATACAACATGCCGTATGACATTCTTAAAGAAGCGTTAGAATCGTCTGAGTTGATAGGTCAAAATGCTGTTGGACCAGTGTATGGCACTAACCAGCCACAGTACAGTCAACCACAGTACAGTCAACTCCAATACAATCAGCCGAATCTACAGGGGAATGTGCAGCCAGTACAGTCACTGGTGAATGGACAGACTCATGGACAGCCTAATCCACCGACTACAGAGATGGCTATGCTACAAGAACTCAAAGGAATCAGGGGAGAAATAAGACAGCTAAAGCAAGTCATGCAACTCCGTCGTGAAATCGAGTTAAAAACAGACAAACTGATTGTGCCTGTACAGTTTGTGACTGACAAATGGGATAGCCAAGAGCCCCAAAAAACAGAGGAGAAAAAAGACTCTAAAAAACGTAAACATGAGACCACAGAACCAAAGAAACCTGAGAAAAAGAAAACTGACCATGGTCGGGGTATTTATGGTAAAGTCATGAAGAAATAAGTCACTGATCAAACTGATCAAACTACCAACGGCCCTTTTCAGGGCCACCATGTTTTTTGAGAAATTGACTTGGGTCAAATTGTCTTTATTTTGTGTCTAAAAAACAAAATCCCACACCAAACAAATTGAAAATTCAAAAAACACAATTCAAATTCAAATTCAAAAAAATGGTACCCAAAAACACAAAATGAGGTACCCCCACCTATCCAAAATGGGTACCAGAAGAAAACAATAAATTGACCAAAATTTCACAATTTCACCCCTTTTTTTCACACATTTTGACCTCATTTTCCGAAAATTTGGTACCAGAGTATCGCCCATAGTGAGGGAAATGTGGTACCAGAAGTACCTACGATGGTACCAGGGTATCGCCCTTCACTACTTCACTTAACAGTTTCTTTGTATTGAAACTTCATAATGAGATCAGTTCAATACTAGGACCACCTCATTAGAACAACCACTTTGGAGACCGGTTGTAAATACAGTACAACCTCTCCAAAACAACACCCTTTGGGAGCAGCAATATTTTGTTGTTCTAGAGAGGTGGGTGCTCTAGAGAGATTGAATCAATAGTTAAATCGCACAGTGGGAAAACATGTTGTTGAAGCGAGGTTGCTCAAGAGAGGGTCGCTATAGTGAGGTTGCACTGTATTTGCTATTGAAACTTGATAATGAGACTGCATGTACTTCAATTTTAAGCCTTATTTTTAGTTCCACAAGTGGTAAATATGTGCAATATTCAGATTCGAATCATTTAATCATGGACAAATATACATGTACAGTAAAACCTCGTTATCTCGAGGAGTCATCGGAACAGATCAAATACACGAGATAAACGTGCTGTTCGTGTTAGCAAGGTTTCTGTTTGTTGGTTTAAAATTATACACAACAAATAACAAAAAAATTGAACAGACTTTAAAAACTCAAGAGATAAGTCGGGTGCTCGTGATATCGATGCTCGCTATAAAGAAGTTTTACTGTATTTGTAATCTAATAACGTGTACATTGTATATGTATGCTGTGATTTTAGTTGATATCTTTATAGAATGAATTCATTTATCAATTTGCACTAGATGAAACCAGTGTTAAGTTTGTATGTACTTATATAGTACTCATTACATTTGTCATAGATCAGTCACCTCTATACATTTATAATTGTAGGTAAAATTTTCCCTTAAGTAATGACCTGACAGTTAATATACAAATATTTTAACGTGACCGTCCGTCGTTGTCAGATTTTCTTGTTGCTGCTAACTAGACAAACTTTACGGACAATTTGAATTCAAACTTTACGGACAATTTGAATACAAACTTTACGGACAATTTGAATACACGTTTCTCATAATCAAAGTATATCAAGACAAGCCAGATGATTCAATCAAATAAAGTTTTATTTTGAAATATTTTACAGAAATAGAAGAAAAACATACATACAACCGATGCTAGAATGGACATGTATAACATGAATGTTTGCTTGTAATAAAATTACATCTATTAAATAACATAAAGCTGTGATATAACAATGTAAATAATGTACATGTATATATATAAATACCCCACATCTCACGTTATCTAAATCATCCGTTCTATACATAGATACATATAATCTGACTTCATATACATTTGTTTACCACTAACATGTACTTCACTGATTGATAAAGTCTATTTAACACTCATATAAAAATCTATTTAACATACATATATAAAAATATAATAAAACAAAAACAAATATTCATACCGCAATGGTTCTCAATAAAGCTACATAGCAATATAAAACCCAAGATAACAATACATGTATATACAAAAGTGCGTTCATAACCTCAGAACAAAAAAATACAGGAACATCCAGTTTTCCTTGATTCTGTACCAGGAAAAACCTTGTAACTTCCCCTTGTGAATCAACTGAATAAGTGGTAGAGAACAAATCGTCTCTCACTCAACGCCGCGAACTGAATCATTATAGAAAACATGTGCCGCGCCTAGGGTTCGGACTCGCAAACCCGAGGTCCGTAGACCTGACGCTCTTCAGGTTGAGCTAAGGGGGCGGGTCTCACGTTTTTAAAATGTTGAAATTGATTTGATATCATCATCAAGGACATACGGTTTACACATGTACAGTAAACCCCTGAAAACCGGACTCCCTGAAAACCGGAATTCTCTGAAAATCGGATGATTTTTCTAGCCCCATTTATTTCTCTTCTACAATCAGTAATTCTCTGAAAACTGGAATTCTCAGAAAACCGGACTTATGTCCAAGTCTGGACAGGGATTATACTCCCTGTCACAACAAAGAAGACATGTACAAGTATTATGATTTCTTCAGTTACAATGGCTTTAACGTTCATTTGCATAATTTATTCTCGGTCAACAAGATAAATAAAAGAATCAAATTCACTCCCAATCGAATGAAAGCATTTCTTTCCACAAGGGATAGTCATGCATTACAAAATCCCATTCTTTCAGGAACTTTTTGTTAGCATGCATATTTAAATGACTGACATCTCTCAGCTGTAGCAAAGCATTGAAGATTTCGTACAAACGTCTTCCAGGATTAGAGACTGTCTTGGTGAGATAGTATTGTAAACACTCCACGTATTTCTCTTGTAAAGTCTGTATCTTTTCTACGTCAATCAGTGTACAACGATCTATAATAGTTAAAATGTCTGAATTAAGTATCTTTTACCTAACAAAAGGTATTAGAGATTCCAAGGGAGACAATTCCTACAAAATGTCAATAAATAATATTCTAAGAGTTCCCTCCCGTGATGTACTAATACGAATAAGAAATTATTCTTTATTCTAAGTAACTCCCTAACTATAACTCGCGCATTAAGTACTACATAAATAAACCTTAATAAACTATAGTTCAACCAATTTGCAATTAAATTCACTTACCAGTATATGTCAATGCAATGAGACGAACAAGAGCGATTTCTTCTAATGTCAAATTCAGTTTCTTCAATCTGTCTGAGTATTCAAATGTTGCATCAATTATTTCTTCATCAAAGAATTTCTTCATATCAGCTCTCAATGATTTATATGAGCCATCCCAACTGCTACATACTCCAAGCTGGTTGTTACACAGCATATAGTTGCCAAACAAATAGAATTCCATGTGTGCTCCTGTAACAGACAATAATAATAGTGATATGAACATTTGAAATAAGAAGACAAATAACAACAGCAGGGCTGTTCATGATGATAATGTTGATATTGATGGAGATGATAGTGTTGCTGCTGATAATGATAATTGTGATTTTGATGATGATGGCGGTGATGGAGGTGATGTTAGTCATGCTGCTGCTGCTTCTGCTGCTGCTGATGATGGTGGTGGTGGTGGTGTAGATGATGATGATGATGGTGGTGTAGATGATGATAAAGAAAATGGTGACTGTAGTTATAGTGATATAAACGGAGAAAAGGGGTGAATGTATAAAATTGGTTATAACACAAACGAAAGCAGGTTAAAATATTTCAGTAAAAAGGACGTAATTTTAATGATTTAATTTACTTAGTAATAATAAAGCACTTGAAAACCTCTCAATAGTACGTATAGTATATTTCAAAATATGAAAGACACGAACACTAATGACAGGAAACCAATTTGCTCAGATATTGGATGAGATAAAGTGTACACTAAAGTGTGACTTGTCCAGGAAAGAATGGCGTGGAAACTAATTACAAAATTAGTTTATGACAAAGAATTAATTGAAATCAGTCAATGATGATCAAAGTTTGACAACAAAAGATCCGTCTTTCCCGATGTCAGTATATAGGTCTACGCATTGTTACAAGGAGTGAATACAATGGATTTGACTATATCCATTTCCTTCAGACTACAAAGGTTATTTTATAAGCCCACGCACAAAGTCTTATAAATCTTCCTGAATGTGGTAAACTCGGTCCACATTATTGTATTTGTATGTTTCATGAACTGAATGCATTGTTTCTTCAAAGAGTCCAAAATACAATGAATGACTTATTTTTTATATCCTATCATTAACTGACAGTCTATATAATGACTCTACATGACGTACAAATGTGAGTACGTAGAGGGGAAAGCAACTCGGTGAGATATTACTTTGATAATTTTACACTTTTTACACTAGAGTTTAACGTCGAATCAACAGCCAGGGTCATTTGGGGACTTTCCAGCTTTAACTGTGGCGGAAGACCCCCGGCTTACAACTAAATAGAAACATCGACTTTCCGTTAACTAGCTGGACAGCTTCCTCACATGTAAACTTATACCCTCTTGTTTATTATCACGATATGATGATGAAGCTACATGAATTTACACAAGAATCAAGAAAGTTTTAAACCTATTTGTCTTCAGTCAAAAAATCATACCGGGCCATTGACTCATGTTTGCCTGTGGTTTGAAATAAAATTATCTAGTAGTAACAATCTACGCACCTTTCAAAAGTTTTGAGACATCTTTAGGGTTTAAAGTTTTGAATCCAGGGATCAGTTTGGCAAAGTTCACGTATTGGGCAATATTCTCTTCCATGGCTCGTCCTTTCTTGTTAAACATTGTAAGTCTGTCGTCAAGATCTAAGCCAGTCTCAGCAAATATCTGCTGGTACTCCTCTGTCGAGACATGCCCAGGCTGGGTACCAAACAAATCCCCAAATACTTCTTCTTTTAGGTTCCTCTCCTCCTGTTACCAAGGAAACCAGAATATGGTTAAATTAAATTAGGCGCTCACATAATTTCTTTTCAACTTCCCGGACAACTTGTCCGCATTAATTTCTTGCTTGCTTGACATATGTTATTCTTAGTCATATATTCAACTGAGCTAAAGGGGCTCATTTCACAAAATGCCTCAAAACATTTATGCGTCGAATTATCAATCCACGTGTTAACAGAAACTAGTACAAATTTATTCATGTTAATTTGAAAAGAAAATGTTCTCATTTTGCAGATGGTGTACTTAATACTTACATATATTTTAAGCTGCTCAAGTTCCACATTTTTGCAAGCATTCGCAAATTGTTTCTTCAGATTAGGATACACGGCATCCTGACATGATATGATGGCATCTATAAGAATTTCCAGTTCTTGGTTCTCAACAAATTCTTGTTTGATTTCTGGTTTTACGTCATCTTCCAGTGTGATTGTGTACTCAGTCAGATCTGTACAATGAACAATCAAAATAATATTTTATGATCAAGATACTTGTATACCAATAAACAGTGAATTATTATGGTCTGGGTTGCGTGGCAAGGACGCGTGTGTAGTCGGGTCCAGCGTTCTAAATTGTAATTTAAAGGGTCGTCTTGTTCTCTCGAAACGCTAGTAAGGTAATTCATTTTCGAAAAATATACAGTCATGTATCTTACAGGTATATAGTGTTCCAATTATCGCTAATTTTGCTCACGCCAATTTATTACGAACACCGTTTTTCATTCATCAATTACCAGTTTTAGAAGGGCTGACTTGCGACACTGAGCTCGTACCTGACCAAGTCCGTATCGGTAGTAAAATATTAAGCTCAGACGCACGCAGACCTTTTTTCTTACACCCCACAAGGTAATCTGGCTCCTTATATAAACAGACGAAAAAACCTACCAGATATATCTAAAAGTCCGTCAAACACATCAAGAGATAGTTCTGTATCAACGGAAGACTCCGATGATTCATTGTTGTCCATAGAATCATATCGAGCCTTCTTCACAGGGATATATTCCTGGTCTGTACCAGTAATCACATCAACGGCTTCTCGTGCTTTAGCTTCCAAAATAGCTTGAGTCCTGATAGCGATTGAATATCGACCACGCCGTACGCCTGAAATACATAAAAAGAAAAAAATGAGGATACCTGCTAGAGTATTTTAGATACTTCAAGGATATTCAGCTAGAATTTATGAGACTTCGTGTTAGAAAACAAATACGTAATTAGTCTTGTGACGGACTCTAGAGCTCTAATCCTACATATTCTTCAAAGCCCAAAATATTTCAATTAAAACTACTATAATTTGCTTAAAAGTACGTGGAATGCATAAAGCAAATAGGTTTGTTCTGATTGTATATAAGGATGAAGCATTTCGTATTCAACAAATTGTTCATGAAAAGATTTGAAGAAAATTCTGAATAGAAGTTTAATGAAAACGTAATAGGATTTTGGGGTTAAAATAAACATATAAATAAAGATTTTGAATAAACAACCAGTAACTGGGAACAATTCGTTGATATAACGCATTAACATTTGCTTACACTTCAAGGAACTCTTGAATCAACGTATGTTATTAATCACAGGTTTCCCTGACAACCATCACGTGTTGTTATTTTATTTATGAGAAATTTCTCGCTCAGAAATCATACGGGTGAATATATTATACAGATAACTCCGACGACAAGATCTTAGTTTGTACAAAAACTATTCATTTTTTTATACTGGTTCCCTACATTTGAAAAAAGCAACACTACCAGTATCAGCGCATCAGTTTAAATCCAAAAGTAGTTTCATTCGGCACTCCATTAGCAAGTAGTGAAATATCAAAGAGTTCCGAATAATGGTACTTCGGAACTTTGTTCAAGTTTTACAATTTCCTTTGCAACTGGAGTTATCAAATAGGTTTTTAAGAGTACCAGTATCTAAAATGATTGTTCTATACTGATGAAATAAACGTACAATTTAAAACAATTTTCTAACATAATTATGTACCAACCTCCTTTTGACATTCCAAGGGAGAAACATTTTCTCAGGCGACACGCGGAGCAATTTCCAAGTTTTTTGTCTGTTATTTCACAATCATCGTCCCTTATACACTTGTAATTATGTTTGTGTATCAATGCACGGCGGAAAAATGCCTGTATAAAAATATTAACATGTTTATTTTATACTTCTTAAGTCAATTATGACAATATTTACATACAAGTGGGTCAAGTGGTTAATAATCACTAGTCCTTCACTGGTGTGAGTTCGAATCCTACTCAGGACTAAGTGGGACGTCCTCATATGTGAGGAAATTGTCTACATTGATCTCTCTCTCTCTCTCTCTCTCTCTCTCTCTCTCTCTCAATATATATACATTCATAAGACTTCATTCCAGAGTCCGCTACCACGGACTATGTTGAAGACTGGATGAATAATTACGCCAAATGTTAGACAGAATACTTCATAATCAACTACTTGTTTTATAAGGTCGATTATTCTTTCTCACGTTTATACGAGATGCAATCGTGTTCGAAAATAAACTGACTCTTAACTACGCGAGATTGCATATAAAAACGATGTAAAAACGATTACAAGGGAGACAACTGTTCCATAAAATTTTCGCTGATATCACGTTCGAACATTATTTTCACGAGTAAAATACAGGCAATGACAAGTGGAATTTCACAATATGATGTAACTGATAAGTTTGATAAAGTCATTATGTCCTTGTCATGTTCGACATTGAAAAGTACAAATGATCAAAACTTGTCGTCTGCTTGTGATGCACATTTAAACGGTACAGAGTATTACAAATAAACTTTAGATCCATCCACTAATTAATAAAAACGTGATGTACAACCTTTTATGTTGGCTAAACCGCAAAATGAAATAACCTCGGTAATGGTGTGACTGGTGAGTAGAAATATCGACACGAGACGATACCAAGAAGAGACTAAGCTTTTAATTATGAATTGACGGTTCATGAGACGGTTCACTCACCTTACACGCTTCGCATGTTATGACACCAAAATGATATCCGGTAGCAACACCACTGCACACTTTACAAGGCGGAAGTGGTACTGAGGTGTACGGAGATGTACCTCCCGCCCGCCGTTTTTCGCCTGTCCTTTTGCGTTTTTGTGTGATACCATCCGGGTTTGTATGCGGTCCGTCTTTTAACTTATGTTTGTGGTTGGATTTCACCATCGGGAAGTCTTCGTCGAACACATAACCTGCTGGATAAGAAAATTTATATGCGTCACAACCATTGGCTTCATAAACGTCCTGTACGGTGAGTCTATCTCGGAAAATTTCCGGAGTAAACGTGAAACCGGAATATACCCCCAACCGTTCTAGTTTTCCGCTGTACCCGTTATGTGGTCGAAACAGTTCTGACTTATCGATAAAGCCAGAATATGCACGATGTGACTCTGTATTATCGTTAAAACTTTTATAATATATGTGTCGGTTAAATCCTTGTTTAAATTTGAAGTTCTTGTTTTGCCCATCTTTTAAATAAAAGCTTGAATCGGCATCGTATTCGGCGTCATACAGTTCGTGTTTAACAACAACATCACAATCTACAGCTGCCATTGTCTAGGCAATGTTTCCTGTCGTATTGAAAGCTTATTGTGGTTAAATATGATCAAATGTAGAGCTCAACAAGAAATACTGACAACGAATGATAAAAGTATCCTATCTTAGATTGGCGAATCACGAGAAGTATGTCATGTGAAATTTTGTAACCACGTGACTTGTTTAACAAACTTCTTACAGCGTCTTTATCAAATTAATCTTATTAATGTATCATTTGACAAAAACAAGTCGGCGGAACAGTATTGTTAATGCTGAAATATTGTACATACACAAAGCGTACCGGAAACCCATATTATAATGATATAGTTCCCTTTGGTCATCACTTCGTCCAATGAATGATGACGGAATCTTCGGTACGGACAATAGTCATCAGTAAAGCGGAAAATGAGTTATAATCATTCTCTTTATTAGTGGGCACAATTTCTAAATGTGAACATACATTAATTCTATCGACAAAATTTCTTATATATTGATTAATTGTTACAGATGTTTATATTCGCGATGTATTGGTTAATTTACTTACATGTTCGTGTAACATGTGGCAGTGAATAATTAATTTAAAAAAAAGCGCCCAGCGCAATTTAGTAAAAGGTAGACGTAAATACGTAGAAAAATGTCTGATGTGTGATGTGGGAAAAACAGAAATAAACTGTGTAAAATAATATAGGGGCTAGCACGTTGAAGGGATGGTGTATAATTGTTATTAAGACCTAGCATGAGGATGTGTGGATGATAAAAGTGTTTTGGTCCGTTATTTACCATCATCCCTTCAATCCACTAGACCTCATGAAAGATACCATAAATCATCTACCAGCAAAAGTTATACGTGAGATACACCCGTAGCCTCATTTTGAATTGACACATTTAAACACAATCATCATGTCAACAGATAAGTAAGAATGGACGTGTTGTTAAAACCACTATCAGCTTAACACAGTTATTTTGAACCTATTTTTACAAATGATTTTGACTCATGGCGAACACCAGGTGGTAATACATTATATTTACTCGGATTTAAAATGTTGAAAGTACAAATATGAATTATCTTTTTTCACATAGTAGGTCACATGATTATAAATTCACCTGAAAAGCTAACACTTAAAACCGTCATCTCATCAGTTTTAGTTCAAACAACCTTAAATAGGTCAACAGTGTTACAAATACTCGGGGAATATTTTATCACGCATGCCTGAGTTGGGTATACAAATATTAGCATTACAATCAACATCACTTAGTTTAATACCCGCAGAACATGATCAGCAAACTTTGACATTAATTATAAAATATAGGTCACGTATTATATATTTAAATATTTGAACTAGCGCCCATGAGTGTTTGCGCTAGTGGAGTGGTCATCAGAGAAAATTGGACATGCGCAGACTCATCAATTATCGTGTTTTGACGAGAAGAAAGGGACAAATCTAACATCATGCGCAAACAAACACTTTGATTGATATGCAATAGAAAACATATATCACGCTTTTGAGTGTTTCATATGCGAACGAAAGAAAGGCTTTGCCACGATAGAATGTCTGTTCTTGGTCGGGAGGTTATGGGCTTGAATCCTTGTAAGAGGAATGATTTTACCCGGTTTTACGGTCCCTGCTTAGCATGATGATAATGTAACCAAGGAAGAAGTCAGAAAAAGTGACGTCACTTTTGTGATCTTGTTTAAAAATTGACAGGAAATGGACAAAATGAAACCAACAAAATAAAGACAAGTTTTCATGCTGAGAGCCTTTATTTCTTTTGATCCTTGGTATTGTATTATAACCCTTTGCTTCATAATACCGCATTTCCTGGGCCTGATCATGAAGCAGACGACTTTTGAAAACATTGTGGCAAAAGAAGCCGTTGCTTGTAATGCGTAAAGGCTTCTTCTGCCACAATGTTTTCCACCCTCAGTCAGAGAAAAATAACCTACTTTTAAATAAGTTAATGTATTGCTTCGTATATTAGCTTTGAATTTGGACGAGTTCAAATATGTTTATGAGGCAAAGGGAAAAGCAGTAAATAGAAATGGCCCACTCATACCTGAGCTCCACGTACGTTGATGTATACTTTGGACAAACACAGTAATAATATCCATATAAATATTTGTATCAATCACTTATGAATTCAGTCGTTGAATGAATATAACTAGCTGTGGATTATATGGTGAACTTGACCAATTGTGGTCGATTAAGTAAAGTGACCATAAATGGTTTCACGTCAAAAGTCAGTATCGGTGCCTTTCTAGTTTACACCGACGAGGTAACTATGATAAGCCCATAAACTAATATGGGTCAAGGACAAATTAAAAGTACATATTTAATTTATAGCCTTTAAGTATGAACTTTTGTTCAATAATATGTAAGTAAGGCTATTCTTATAAGTGAAAAAAAGAGTGTAATACAAACTAAAGACACAAAAGTTCATATTGTTTTATAGTGAAGATGTAGCAAAGTTGAATGTTTTTAAAAACCCAAAGTCTGTATGTTTAAGTCAAGCTATTTATCCAAAATGTGACGTGGTTGGGATTTTTGTAAATTTCACAAGTGTATAAACGTAGATAACATACTTAACTCCAGTAATTGTTCATAACTGAATTTGCGCATTGAACATGGTTTATGCCATATTAAATGGTATTTTATACGCTTATAATTGTGTCTATAGTGTACGGAACATTACCATTACATCTGTGAGTAACAACGGTTTCCCAATAGATCAGCACAGTTAGACGTATAATAATTTTGAACCAATCATCGCGGAGACTCGTTACCCCGTACGCGGTCAGCGACTTTACTTATTTCCTATCAGTTCTCCGAATGGGATAAACGGGATAATCATACAACATTACACGTACAAATAAACTATTAAAGTCTGGCTTTATAAACTCAGGAATAATTATACAAAAATAGGTCAAATGAGTTACCATTCTTTTATTGCTTTAAACACATTTCATTTACAGTAATGGAGATTAATCATTTAATATACGAGAACTCTAAGTAGTAAGGTGAGACAACTTGCATTTATTAGCTCATGAATATTATCGCATTACCCCCTCTTGTCTAGTGTTACAGCTGATGAACAGTACGTGCAAGCTTGCCTCGTCTCCAATACTGAACTCGATCAGGCAACATTGTCCAATAAAAGACAAGTACAATAGTACCACGGGTAGTCGTATCTCTATAATTTACAGCAAACCTTAGACCGAGTTTTATAAACGCTTCTAACTTACAAATTACAGTCAGCAAATTAAGCGCAGATAAAACGGCACATATTTCGAAATACCATTCAAACACACGATCTTGCGCCTTGTGCTGAGTGTCCTCGAGGTCATGTGACATAAAGAATGAATTTCGGTTAACTTTTTGCCTCATAAGTATACTTTAGTCTCTTTCAAACTCAAAAGTAAATGCATGTATACAAAACATCAATTTATGTAAGAAAATTACAAGCAATGGCTTCTTTTGCCATTATGTTTTCAGAAGTCGTCTGCGTCAGATGCGGAGAAATGCGGTTTTATGAGGCAAAAGGTTAAAATGAACAGCGCAGGAAAGCATCCATGGGAACGAAGGGCTTGAAAATGTTTCACAAAACTGTTCGCAATTGAGAAAATAAGGAAGGGTTTCTAAAAAAAGCATGCAACAGATCTATCTAGGAGTTTATATTGATTGAACACATTGTAATGATGAAGGCTTGAGAAAACACAACAGGAAATCAATGACATTTTATATAAAACTGAAATTTATGTTATCGTCTGAACAAGGGTACTACTAATAATATGTACCAATGAATGTTTTAAACAAAGAGTTAATTATATTAGATCCCAGAATAGCTTTAACTCTCAAAAAGGTGATTCATAACGATGATGTTTGCAATAAATACACAGTTACATAAGCAACGCTGAATACGCGTAAGTACCTCTAAATGTAATGAGTATAACTCTATATTAAACTCACGAACATATATAAAATACTATTTACTTAAAACTACAAAGTAGTAGCAACAATAACTACATAAATCTTATCTTAAACAAAAGACATATTTTATTTAACGCAGTCAAACAAATTTCATTTCCTGCAATGGCATTTTCACTGCGTGTCATCAGTGATGCTCATTATATAAGTAAAATGAAAGTTCGTTAAGAAAAACGGTTTAAAACATAATAGCGGAAAATAAATGACAAAGAATTTATACAATTGAATTAGTTATAAGTAATCAAATAATTTAAAAAGCTACTTACCAGTTGACATCTTTCCTAAAAGCGAATTTTAATCAAAAAGCTGACCGAACGCTTCTAAACAATATCGTCACGTTTTGATAGAATGTACGCACTCAAACGAAACACCGCTTCTTGAATTCCGCGTGACGTTAATCCACCGAGAGGTATCCAGTGGGGGAATGAGCTAACTTTTACCCTCTATATATTAACCGATTTCTCTAAAAACGTATTTTACATTGACTGTTTATTTTCGCTATTATTTAAAATTGTGTGTTGACACTTCACTTATCACCGATATTTTTATTAACATTTGATGTAGTCGCATAATATTTGGATTGATTTAAAAACTTGAGTTCAGAAAGCAGGACGCTAAATGTCAGAATGCGCGCCGTATAAATTGAAAAAAGAACCCGTTCATCAGGAAACACAATGATGGGAAGGACGTTCTGTGTTTCATCATGCATTCTAAACAGACGACATGAAGATGACGCTTCGATATAAATAAATTCATTAACCGGAAATAACAACTCCTACAATCGCCAAGTTCTAAATAAATATTTTCAATATTTAAAAATGATCTTAAATTTGTACTGGACCACGGCGTTGCTTTTTTACCAGATTTTTCAAACGTTTACTCTAAGTTTTTCGACTTGTCATTAATGTAAGAAGCTAGTATTCGCAAAAGGGGCTTCCGTGGCCGAGTGTTTAAATGGTCTCCGAATTGTAATCAATACGGCCAGAATTGTGCATGTTTCATAAAGGCAAACATTGTACAAATGTTACAACAACAAACTAACGACACTTTATTGTCGAAACGTACGGATTTGTAACCACCCGATCAATTTTGGTCAGCAAAAATTGTGTAGATCAGCTAAAGTTTTCATGAATGGATAATCGATAGAAATCTCACGAGCGTATTGTACACTGAGCTAAAAATAGATTAGTAAATACTGTTCTAGCTTATATAGTGACTTCGCGTTGATTGTAACGTGGGAATTTCCTCTATGTATTTAAGACACTATAAGCGGAAAGTCAAACACTTCTGCGATGACAATATCATATATAATCGCTATTTAGATTTTTGTCTTGATAAAACTGCGTTAGTAAGTCTATATATTCGATTTTCGACTTGATTATAATGACAGCAGTGACTAAATAGCAGTACAAAATATGTCCAATCATCCACGGTCCGAGGTAATACATGTAGTCGGTGTGACATATTGAAAAAGGCATATCTTTAACTGAAAGTGTAGAAGTTTATTCTAAAAATTGAAATGACTTATATTTTAACATATCTTTTGCATTTAACATTATTTTTTTTCAAAATAAATTCAGCCCAAAACCAGCGGACAGTCAAGTTAATCAGTGTCACCAGACTTTGTGTCTATGCTTTGTTTGTGATTTGGGTCTATCAACGTATCTAAATTCAACAGTAATTGAATATTTCAACTCTTTTCGTGAAAGAATGTATTATCTAGTGGTAGACTATATATTTTCAATATTGATTTAAAAATTACAACACTGAACACGTACATCACAAGCGTAAATTTGATTAATTTATTGTTAAACGAGAGATTTAACAAAATGAAGAAGGACGTTTAAGACACTTAATGCATTACAGAAGCTTAGCAAGACACCAAACGCGAATAAACATTACATCGATATAAAATAAACTTCTAACCGTACATATCTAACAACGAAGCGTATTTTCCCACATTGCGCTCAAAGCAAATACACTATTTCAACTAGGACTTTTCTCAACTCATTGAGGCACCAAAGGGTGAATTACAAGCTGTATAGTATACAGCACTTAATGCCCGTTTGATAAATATATTGTATATATACTATCATATTTCTCAGCACGTGAATGGACATTCATTTTATATAATCAGTTTACAAATGTGCACTTTTGAGTTTTGTCAGTATGATTGGACCGTTTTAAATATTTGATTGAATATTTTTTGTATACAACGACCCTGAATATGACTTATAGTAAATATTGACGAATAATTTCTGTTTTATTTGCGGAATTTATTCTCAATCAATTTTGACATTCGTGAGAGAAGGCTCATCAGATCATATTATTATATTTTGTATAATGGCATAATTGATAAAGGTACATTACTATATATTTATATATATATTAAATATACATTGCATTTTGCTATACAAACGATCAATCGAGAAGCGTAAGTGGGTCAACGAGAGATACCAAGGTCGCTTAATTAGAACGTCTCTCTTCGACGTTAAAATTATAAACATAGCTGTTGTGTCGATGTCCGTATGTTGAAAGGATTGTGGGCACAAGAATCCTGTGTGTTTGGTAGATATAATGCATGTCAGTTACAGCGTTTTTCGCGGATTCTGAATCTTAATTAAAGCCTACGCAATTTTCTAGATAATAATGACATCCTAATATCAGTGTTGTTTTTTGAAGCAATGTTCTAAGAAAAGACCCCCAAAATTACTGCGTATATAATCACAGATGCCATTTTAACCAACAATAAAGAAGTTGACTACTCATTCCCCTTCCACGCTAGCTCTGATTTAACCACAAGTAGACTTATTGCAATTTTATAGTAGTTGAACGGAACATTTCTGAAGATCGCCATTTATTAGAGAGCTTTTTATAAAACGATGTTTGTATGTTGCCGTTCGATCTAATTGCTGTGGTTCCATGATATATGTGATATATAATCTTTAGTCATAATAATCAGCGGATATTGTTGGAACTTTTTTCCTCATTCGGGTTTAACGTCATTGAGGTTTAACATCACAGTGTCATTGTCATTTGGCGACTTTCCAGTTATACTGGAAGAAGACCACTGGTGCACGCTTTGGTAGAACCACCGACCTTCCGTATTGTAAAGTTTGGACCCATGAGGGATTCAAATTCACAGCGGTGAGAAGCTAGTGGTTACTAGTCAGAGACCTTAACCACTCGATCAAGGAGGCCCCTCTAGTCTTTATATGAATATATATATATATATACTGTATATTTTATATTTAGACCTGGATACTTATCCAACGAAACGTTGGATTGGTATCCAACGCGAGACAATACACTAACAAAATGGTGAACCCTTGACTAGGAGGAGTGGCGTGGCAATAGCGACTTATCCTATGACGGGAAACGTCATAATTCCATTCCCGGTGGTGATAAACAAAACTATGTGTCCCTAAGCGACCTTGAGTAATTTGTGCTTAGATCAACATCGCTTCTGACATTTTAAATTTGTGAACTGAAAAAGCGGCAGACAGCACAGACCGATGTCAGTTGATGAAAGACTGCGTGCGGACATCGCTTACTTTACGCCATTTCTGTATCTCACCATATGTATACATATAAACGAATGAATATTGATATTACAAGATTTAAAAAAAACAATTGTCTGACCGACTTGATCTTACTAAAAGACATACGATCAAAATGTATAACGTTCAAAATACTCATAATACAATAAAATATCTTTTTATATTTATTCATTTAAAAGCAAGTAACCACTGCATGCTATATACAGCTATATTATGTACACAAGTATATCAATTGAACAGGGTCGTATTCTGTGACTCTTTTATGTTAACCTTTGGATTGATCTGGAGTGGATCGTTCTAAAATCACTCTGATCACAAAGTTTTCTTTCACAGATCAATTAATGTCACCTGTGTTAACTATACTTTCAAACATACATTCATACCTTCTTTATTCTGATTTATTGAGCGTAGTCCCAAATCGTGATTTGGGCAATGAATCATAAACCTCGAAAATTCCCTTCATGTCTTCTGTATAATATCCCCTAGTAGTTCAAGTCAAAGGTGTCACATACTTACACAAAGGACACAGCTGTTGATATTTTAAACAAAATAACGAACAATGATAATGTTCAAATGATCACAAATATATATACGGCCGATTGCATTATTTTTTAACGTGTTTACTTGTTTATATGTATTTTAATTAAGATATACTTATATAAGATTTCATTAGAGTGCACGTGCTTTAATGCGTATTTTGACCAAATTAATAATTCAACGTTAAAAACTTTTTACGCGTTACACTACGCGTGCAATAAGTTACAAATACAGTAACACAATGACATAACGTACAATTCACAAACAATTCCCTTAGAAATGACCAAAACTCAGGAACTTTCGGGGGCTTCCGGCCCCTTAGGACCTTGGCTAAGGCTACACCCTGGATCCACCGGGAGCCCTGGCGGCCCCCTGGACCCCCAGCCTACTTGTTCAGTTTCCGCCCCCCCCCCCCCCCTAACTAGAAATCCTGGATCCGCCTATGTTAGCCGTATTTTTTACCCAGCACATTTGTTCTTTTCTATGATACTGAATGAGGGGGCAACCTTTTTATTCTTCTGTAGTTTGATCAGTTCCGTCATTAATGATATAAAGGGCCGATATTGACGTTTTGATCTCGTACAGCCATTTCTTATGTGACGAATCAATTATGACAAAGTCTCCCAGTTTCATACTGGTAATGTTTGTCTTTCAAAAATAATTGAAATAAAAATGTTTGCAACTTTTAACCAGGATGACAGTGTTTCCTTTTTATTTGAAGTTGAATGAAAAATTATTGAGATGGTAGTCCGTTACCAGGAACATCAGCAAGGGAGACAATCAAAACAAGCAATTGATATTTTACCACCCAGTGGTTTCCCTTGTTGATTTTTCCGTTGATCGCAATTTGAGGAGATAAAGTTATAACGCTGATTCTTGTAAAATAACAGTAAAACCTCGATATCAAGACCACATTTGGGATAAAATAAATTAGTCATAGTATCGTGGTGGTATTACATGTATTATTGAATTGAAACATAGATAAAATACTGAAAACTGATCTGAAAATATGTAGTCCGTCGTTATAACGAGGTGGTCTTAATACTGAGATGGTCACTAAATCAATTTTACTACATTTGTTTTGGGATCAATGTAACAAAACTTCATGTTAGTCCCTGAAAATCTTTCTAAATTAAGTTGTTATCCCGCATTTGGTTCGACGAGATGAGGAATTCATCCAACACCATTCAGTACAGAAAGTATGTCATTAAAATTGCTCTCTTATTGATTTGCCGCGTCCGTGGTCCAGTGGTTAGTAACGCTGGATTTGTAACCCGGCGATCCGGTTTCAAATCCAGGTCACGGCTGGTCATAGCCTTCCGTGATAATTTGACAAAAATGTCTATTTTCCTCCATATGTGAAGTTACCGGCTCCATGTGGAAAGGAAAGTGAGTGCAGTAAAACCCCTGAATACCGGAATTCTCTGAAAATCGGACTTTTGGATCAGCCCGGAAGCGGTCCAGATTTCAGGGATTTTACTGTACTGGTTAGTTTAGTCCAGGAAAACTGGTTAGGTGAACCGGTCGCCGTATATAACTGAAAAATTTTTGAAAAACGGCGTCAAACCAGTGAAAAAATCTGTTATGATCGCGTGGGTAAAATGGAACAGTAGATTGTGTGGCATAATAATGTTCAATGACAATTTGCTGATCGCGTTAGAATTAGATGTATTTCTTGCATAACAGATCAATTGAAATAATACTGGAACGCTGATATAAAGTATGAACATAAAGCTCTATTGATACATACTTAATGCCCTTGACATAAATAGAGTAGTTTTAGGATAGATAACAGTCTTATATAATTTACCAACACATTGGTACAAGAGTACCTAGATACACGTGTTATAATAGAAGGCAGATTAAAGTAAACACCGTACAAATGTACATAGTGTCTCAAATATGTATATAAATATCTGCATGTAGATAACCCCGAATTATAGACCCTGTCTTCTTCAACGGATCCTGTTCAACGTCACAGAAATTAAGACTCAAACCAAAACACGATGAAATAAAATTAGCATAATTCACAACATTGTTAACACAAAATTTCTCAAGACGCAACATATAATGAAGTGATTATCAGTGATGTGAAAACAAAACAGATAAGACATCAAAAGTTAAAATTAATTCCTGTTCAAATCACAATTTGAAAATTGTTAAACACACCATTTACAATAAAACCCCGATTTTTCGACAACGGATTATCCGAAAACCTGGTGTAATCCGAGAAGAAATTTCAGTCCCGTTTATTCCCTATTAATTTCATTGTAATGTATGTGTAAGAATTCATTTAAGGAAAAAATGAATCATATCAAAAACAGTGTCACAACCAGACATCCAACCGACATTACGGTACTCAACACGACTGATGTTGCAGCATCTGAAAAAAGAAGAAACATCAAGTCTGATATTGTCTCACAGTTTTTATTTTACTCGTACATTCATCAAGTTTTGACGAAAATAGAAACACATGAATCACTATCCAATGACAAGGTAGCGAATATCATCATAATTTTGTCTCAAGTAATGTTCGGATAACTGATTATTAAATTATCACAAACAGTTTTATGTTTGGTGTAACGCATGATAATTTTATTACGAGTAAGTTATATTTTACTAATTACTTGTGCATGCATATGATAAAAACTTTAATGGATTTTTTTCACGGCTTTGTTCACATGTTAAAAGTATTTCCTTAAGTTAAGACTATTCGAGTTTTAATTAATGAAATTCATAAGTAGTTCGACGTGGGGGCGGTCTGTAATAAGATCATATAATAATGAACTTCACCTGTTGAACACATCTTGTCGTTTGGTTTAAGTAGCACTAGATTAGATGGACAGGCACAATAATTGGCCATGTTCTGAGCACTCTTACACACAGACTTGGCGACTTCGTTGTCACAATCTTCATCATTGGTACACGTGACTGGCAAACCTTCAGAATTAAGAATTACAGTGTAACCTCTCCAAAGCAACACCCTTTGTGAGAAGCAAGATGGTGTTGTTGAGAGGTAGTTGCTCTAGAGAGGTTAAATAAATAGCTAAATCGTACAGTAGGAAAAATCATGCTATATTGAAAGGAGGTTGTTACTCAAGAGGGCCGCTCTGGAGAGGTTGTACTGTACATACAAGAATCAAGTAAAATAGTGTGAAAACTATGTTTGGTGGGACGCAAAAAACAATGCAATGTATCTGAAATTGCGACATGGATAAATACTAACACTTTTTATCGTGATTTGGTAGTCTGTCGGCAAACACTCGGCTTCAGGTAATTGTAATCTTTATAAAAATACTCTATAGTGTGGTGCATAAACAAATAACACTACAACACTTATAAATGTTGCCCGGTATACATTACCAGGTTAGATATGTGTATAGGGAAATACCTCGTTAGATGCGCCATAATAGAGTACCATTTTATATCACTCTTTAAATGTCAGTACAGTAAAACCTCGATTATTCAACAGCCGGTATTATCCGATATACATCCACGGTCCCGAATTCGTACCTATATATATATTCTATGAACAAAAGTTTTATATTTCGTGACCTTTATTCCAGAAACATCTTCTTTTTTTCGTTTTTGAGAAAAACGCGTTTAAAGATTGTGAGGTCAATTGAAAATGATTGAGTTAGACGTTTGTAGCACAGCAATTTAGCTTCTTCATGTTAGAGCTACAAGCATATTAGTTAGTGCATATTGTAGAACGTTTCGAGACGAATCTAACGATAGCAAAACCTCCATTTTTGTCAAATATGAAGTTATACGCTTATGCAATTAATGTGACGATTTGGGTGGGGAAAATGTTTTATTTGTTTGACGGTTTGTACGTATCAAAGTTGTATTACAATTTTGGACAAATCTTTTACTCACTTGATGTTGAACAAGTTGTATGTGTAGAATTCTGAACTTCAACAAAACCGGCCACAGGACATCCACATGTTCCATCGATACACTTTGAGTTGCTTATAAATTTACATTCATTGTCATTCATACAATCATCATTTAGTACTGAAATATATGACAATAATGTCATTCATTGTCTTATAAATTTACATTCATTGTCATTAATATAATCATCATTTAGTACTGAAATATATGACAATAATGTCGATATAATTCAACATACAGGTATTGGACACAATCATAGTAAAACATGTTATATGATCGTATGACTTACGGAAACAAATCAAAACAATTTAATATCCAGAACTTAAGTATCATTATTAGAAAAGAAATATATAAACATTTATTCCTTCATTGTCATATCGTATTTTCATTACCATGATAGACGCATGTTATTCAGATTCCAGTCACAAATAGCAACAATACTAAGTCACTTACCTTTCGGAGAACAATTTGTATCTGTTGGATTGGCAATTTTCCTGTCAGATGGACAGACACACGTTCCCTGTTGACATACAGACATGGACACTGTATTCTCACATTCTTCATCTCCCGAGCAGGATGCTGGTAATTCTGAATGTAAAATATGTCATCAATTATCGTATAATTTTCTCTGACGACATAAGGTTTTTAAATTATTCAAATTTAATCATTTTGTTCATTGCCGATTTCAGGTCATGTTAACCAACATTTTACACCTTTACGATGAAACGGTGATACAATGTATAATGATAGAATTAAGAACGTGACGTGCGTCCACCGAACCATACTAGCCTCTAGCAGCCTTTGAACTTTCGGGACAAATACAAGGACAATCAATGTTATTTGTCTGCATAAACACTTCGCTTTTACGCGTCTATTACCTGACATTTACTTATATGTAGAGTAAAATGATGTTAGAACAGAAGAAGCACGATGGAAAGGTTTCAACTACATGTTAACAACATGAGATTTGATGACTAGTTGAGTGTCTTTCACAACTATAAAAAAATAAATCAGTACATTTTAATATTTCTGCCCATAATACATAGTCAGTGTATGTATCACACGGTCAGACGGACTCCCAGTGAACAAATTTATAAATAACATCCGTTTGTTGCAAAATGCTTTATTTATTATGATGAAAATGATAAAACATTGTTTTCAGGCTGGTTACGAAGCATTCTTTGAAAAGTTGCATTTCAATTTGAATCAAAATTCATTTTAAAACTTACTTGATGTCGAACAAGTTGAATGTGTAGAATTCTGAACTTCAACAAAATCGTCCACAGGACATCCACATGTACCATCGATACACTTTGAGTTACTTGTAAACTTACATTCATTGTCATTCATACAATCATCATTTAATACTAAAATATATGATCATAATGTCAGTTTAGTTCAACATACAAGTATGAGACAATGATTCATAAAGCATATACGTATAATGACCAAAATATGTGTCTATGACATAAGTTATCCTCGGTCCGAATATTTCTATTCTCGTTTTTAAAAATCTAATGCATGTATCAATGGGAAATATACTTAAAACATGTTATATAATCATATAACTTAAGGAAACTCATTAAAGAAATTTAACTTCCAAACCTAAGTATCATGAATAGAAAATAAATATGTAAACATTTATTCTTCCATTATCATATCGTATTTTCATTGCCATAATACACGCTTGTTAATCAGATTCCAGACACAATTAGCAATTATAACAAGACTATTACCTTTCGGAGAACAATCTGTATCTGTTGGATTGGCAATTTTCCTGTCAGATGGACAGACACACGTTCCCTGTTGACATACAGACATGGACACTGTATTCTCACATTCCTCATCTCCCGAGCAAGTTGTTGGTAATTCTGAATGTAAAATATGTCATCCATGTTCTTGTATTATCCTCATATAACACAAGTTCTTTCAATGATTCAAAATAACGCCTCTGTTCATGGACTGATTTTAGGACAAGTATAACAAACATTTTACACATTATATAATGATATAGCTGGGAAAGCAATATGCGTCCACTAAACCATTCAGACATCTTTCAGGTCTGAATTTCGGAGACAAATACGTGGACAATCAATCTTATTTGCCTGCACAAACACGCCGCATTTACAATTTGAATCAAAATACTTTTTTAAACTTACTTGATGTCGAGCAAGTTGAATGTGTAGAATTCTGAACTTCAATAAAACCGGCCACAGGACATCCACATGTTCTATCGGTACACTTTGAGTTGTTTATAAAACTACATTCATTGTCATTCATACAATCATCATTCAATACTGAAATATATGACAATAATGTCGATATAATTCAACATACAGGTATTAGACACAATCATAGTAAAACATGTTATATGATCGTATAACTTCAGGAAACTCATCAAAACAATTTAATATCCAGAACTTAAGTATCATTGTTAGAAAAGAAATATATAAACATTTATTCCTTCATTGTCATATCGTATTTTCATCGCCATAATAGACACATGTTATTCAGATTCCAGTCACAATTAGCAGTAATAACAAGTCACTTACCTTTCGGGGAACAATTTGTATCTGTTGGATTGGCAATTTTCCTGTCAGATGGACAAACACACGTTCCTTGTTGACATACAGACATGGACACTGTATTCTCACATTCTTCATCTCCCGAACAGGATGCTGGTAATCCTGAATGTGAAATATGTCATCAATTATCGTATAATTTGCTCTGACGGTACAAGGTTTTTAAATTATTCAAATCTAATCCTTTTGTACATTGCCGATTTCAGGTTATGTATAACTAACATTTTACACCTTTACGATGAAACGGTGATACAATGGATAATGATAGAACTAAGAACGTGACGTGCTCCACCGAACCATACAAGCCTCTAGCAGCCTTTGAACTTTCGGGACAAATACAAGGACAATCAATGTTATTTATCTTCATAAACACTTCGCTTTTACGCATTTAATACCTGACATCTACTTAAATGTAGAGTAAAATGATGTTAGAACAGAAGAAGCACGGCGGAAAGGTTTCAACTACATGTCAATAACATGATATTTGATGACTAGTTGATTATCTTTCACAACTATAAAAAAATAAATCAGTACATTTTAATATTTCTGCTCACAATACATAGTCAGTGTATGTATCACACGGTCAGACGGACTCCCAGTGAACAAATTTATAAATAACATCCGTTTGTTGCAAAATGCTTTATTTATTATGATGAAAATGATAAAACATTGTTTTCAGGCTGGTTACGAAGCATTCTTTGAAAAGTTGCATTTCAATTTGAATCAAAATTCATTTTAAAACTTACTTGATGTCGAACAAGTTGAATGTGTAGAATTCTGAACTTCAACAAAATCGTCCACAGGACATCCACATGTACCATCGATACACTTTGAGTTACTTGTAAACTTACATTCATTGTCATTCATACAATCATCATTTAATACTAAAATATATGATCATAATGTCAGTTTAGTTCAACATACAAGTATGAGACAATGATTCATAAAGCATATACGTATAATGACCAAAATATGTGTCTATGACATAAGTTATCCTCGGTCCGAATATTTCTATTCTCGTTTTTAAAAATCTAATGCATGTATCAATGGGAAATATACTTAAAACATGTTATATAATCATATAACTTAAGGAAACTCATTAAAGAAATTTAACTTCCAAACCTAAGTATCATGAATAGAAAATAAATATGTAAACATTTATTCTTCCATTATCATATCGTATTTTCATTGCCATAATACACGCTTGTTAATCAGATTCCAGACACAATTAGCAATTATAACAAGACTATTACCTTTCGGAGAACAATCTGTATCTGTTGGATTGGCAATTTTCCTGTCAGATGGACAGACACACGTTCCCTGTTGACATACAGACATGGACACTGTATTCTCACATTCCTCATCTCCCGAGCAAGTTGTTGGTAATTCTGAATGTAAAATATGTCATCCATGTTCTTGTATTATCCTCATATAACACAAGTTCTTTCAATGATTCAAAATAACGCCTCTGTTCATGAACTGATTTTAGGACAAGTATAACAAACATTTTACACATTATATAATGATATAGCTGGGAAAGCAATATGCGTTCACTAAACCATTCAGACATCTTTCAGGTCTGAATTTCGGAGACAAATACGTGGACAATCAATCTTATTTGCCTGCACAAACACGCCGCATTTACAATTTGAATCAAAATACTTTTTTAAAACTTACTTGATGTTGAGCAAGTTGTATGTGTAGAATTCTGAACTTCAACAAAACCGGCCACAGGACATTCACATGTCCTATCGATACACTTTGAGTTGCTTATAAATTTACATTCATTGTCATTCATACAATCATCATTTAATACTGAAATATATGGCAATAATGTCATTCATTGTCATTCATACAATCATCTTTTAACACTGAAATATATGACTATATTATCAGTATAATTCACCATATAGGTATAAGGCACAATCGGATTAAAACATGTTATATGATAATATGACTTCAGGAAACTCATGAAAACCATTACATTTCCAGACCTGAAGCATCATGAATCGAAAAGAAATATTCAAAAATTTACTCCTTCATTGCCATAACGTATTTTCATTGCCATAATAGACGTGTGTTATTCAGATTCCAGTCACAAATAGCAACAATACTAAGTCACTTACCTTTCGGAGAACAATTTGTATCTGTTGGATTGGCAATTTTCCTGTCAGATGGACAGACACACGTTCCCTGTTGACATACAGACATGGAAACTGTATTCTCACATTCTTCATCTCCCGAGCAGGATGTTGGTAATTCTGAATGTAAAATATGTCATCCGTGTTCTTGTATTATCCTCATATAACACAAGTTCTTTCAATGATTCAAAATAACGCCTCTGTTCATGGACTGATTTTAGGACAAGTATAACAAACATTTTACACATTATATAATGATACAGCTAGGAAACCAATGAGCGTACACTAAACAATTCAAATATCTTTCAGTTTTGGATTTTTGGAGACAAATACAAGGACAATCAATCTTATTTTTCTGCATACCATTTGAATCAAAGTACTTTTTTTAAAACTTACTTGATGTAGAACAAGTTGAATGTGTAGAATTCTGAACTTCAACAAAATCGTCTACAGGACATTCGCATGTACCATCGATACACTTTGAGTTTCTTATAAATTTACATTCACTGTCATTAGTACAATCATCATTTAATACTGAAATATATGACCATAATGTCATTCATTATCATTGATACAGCCATCATTTAACTACGATAATATAACTTCAGGAAACTCATCAAAACAATATAATATCCTGAACTTAAGTATCATTATTAGAAAAGAAATATTCAAACATTTTTTCCTTCATTGTCATATCGTATTTTCATCGCCATAATAGACACATGTTATTCAGATTCCAGTCACAATTAGCAGTAATAACAAGTCACTTACCTTTCGGAGAACAATTTGTATCTGTTGGATTGGCAATTTTCCTGTCTGATGGACAAACACACGTTCCTTGTTGACATACAGACATGGACACTGTATTCTCACATTCTTCATCTCCCGAGCAAGTTGTTGGTAATTCTGAATGTACAATTATATATGATCCTTCATTATCTTCACATAACACAAGGTCTTTCAATGATTCAAAATAACGTTTCTGTTCATTGACTGATTTTAGGAAAGGCATTACAAACATTTTACACCTTATATAATGATACTGCTGGGAAACCAATGTGCATACTCTAAACAATTCAAATATCTTTCAGTTTTGGATTTTCGGAGACAAATACAAGGACAAATCAATCTTATTTTTCTGCATAAACACGTCGAATTTACAATTTGAATCAAAATACTTTCTTAAAACTTACTTGATGTCGAACAAGTTGAATGTGTAGCATTCTGAACTTCAACAAAATCGTCTACAGGACATCCACATGTACCATCGGTACACTTTGAGTTACTTATAAACTTACATTCACTGTCATTAATACAATCATCATTTAATACTGAAATATATGATCATAATGTCATTCATTGTCATTGATACAGCCATCATTTAACACTGAAATATATGACCATAATGTCATTCATTGACATTGATACAGCCATCATTTAACACTGAAATATATGACCATAATGTCATTCATTGTCATTGATACAGCCATCATTTAATACTGAAATATATGACCATAATGTCATTCATTGTCATTGATACAGCCATCATTTAATACTGAAATATATGACCATAATGTCATTCATTGTCATTAGTACAATATAGGTTAAATAAAGTCTGGTTAGTTCGGTAGGTATTCGACATTAGTTTATACGCATGTATCATAACTAAAATATGTGTCAACTGAATCAGTCGTTATCGACCTCAATATTTCTCGAATTTTTCATAATCAACGGATACAATTACTATGCAAATAACTATCAATGGAATTCGTCGTCCGAATATTTCTGTTTTCCCCTTTTAAAATTACAATTATCAATTGAAAAAAGATACTGAAAAAATTATAATCCTGTAACGTAAGGAAACTCAATGAAGCAATTTACATTTGTAAATCAAATTCAGGACACAATTATCAATAATAATAAGTCAATTACTTTTGGGAGAACACAACGTATCTGTTGGATCGGCAAGTTTCCTGTCAGATGGACAAACACACGTTCCCTGTTGGCATACTGACATGGACACAGCATTATCACATTCTCCATCTCCCGAGCAGGTTGTTGGTAATCCTGAATTATCAGGTTTTAAATAGTTCAAATTTAATTTAATTCTTCTACGGCTGGTCGCAAGGTATGAATGAAGCACATTTACACTTGCATGTTCAGTCTAAAATAATGCAGAGATTCGGAAGCGCCGCGTTCCTACAAAACTTCGTAAATGGTGAAGAAACAGAAGAAGCAGCTTTGAGAATGCAAGAAAAAAGAAACTTTTTGTCTGCATAGGAACTTCGTTTTTACCAGATTTTCAAGCGGCGCAACGTAACAATACCATAGGCGGATTCAGGGGGGACGGACCCGGCGTAGCCCCCCCCCCCCCTAAAATTGCCCCGACAAAGGTTTTTTCTATCATGAAATATGATATTTACATGAAAATATATATGAATGCCGTTTTGTTTTCTTCATGTTTTAATGCAATCCTGGTTCCATTGTCCTTTCGTATTATCAGTTTTCCGTAATGATGACACTTATTAAAAGATGTACATAAGGTGTAGGATTGTGACATTACATGTATTACTTGGAAGTATGTTTAGTAATTTTACTTACCTCCAGGACTTTGGCATTCGCTGTCACCAGCATATGTAATGGACGAGCTTACTTGAGTCCAGAACGCTGTCAGTTGCTGTACAACGGTACACCTATTAACATACAAAACTAACTTTAATACACAGTAAAATCTTTTCTAGCCACCAACTTATTTTAACGACTACTTAGTCCCAGTCTAGTTTTCAATTCCTCATATTTAGGCATTTTCCGGGTCAAAAAGATGGTTCTATTTTTTTACTGTATATGTATTTTATATCCATGTTTGGTACAAACCAGCGGTTGTGCTAATACATGTAGAATCAAATCGAATCTCTTAATCTTCACATTATCCCGAACTTTCATTTAGAACCCAAGGTTTACGTCAGTAACTGGAATATTTGATTGTATATCATTTCCAGATTTGACGTGTTTATAAAATGTCAATCAATCATAGAGCTGTATACATCGTTAGGCATGTGGTGCTCCAATCTGATTCAAGAGTCGGAGCGAAAGTTTCATAGAAACTTGAACCATGAATCTTATATCAAAGAGAAAATAAGACATTCTTCACATTTGATGGTGATATCACCCTAGAGTGCTGATAAAGCTAAGTATTTAACATCGTACGCAAGTTTGATTACAATGCTAATGATTTTATTGTCATAAACGATGAACAACATGAACAAGACTATCATACAGAAGAAATGAAGAAGCCATTGAACCTAGGTATACATTAGATTTACATGAGGAAATTGGCCGTATTTTTGTCCAAGGATTTGGTTTGGACATTCAACTATAATTGCAATCTTCAGATATAACCTCACAGCATGAAGCTTTTCTTTGCATTGGCGTCTAATATTAAATACGATCTTTGTGCATTTAAGATCGATATGTGCATGCCTGTTTTAAATTAAAATATTTCCGTGAAATTTGAATAACATTTCAAATACTTTTCCGCATTATGATATTTTTCACGAACGCAAAAATACGGGGCCTCTAACTTTACAAATTATTTTGTTTTCTGACATAATTCCGGACAATTATATTTTCCGTACAAAAATAAGACGAACTACGTTGGTGTCAATATTAATCTTGCTTCTTGAATGAAACTTATATCAAACTGACACAGTTTTACTAAAAGCACGATCTAATATTCGTACTCTTTTCAGGTTTTAAGTATTGGGATACTCGCTACAGCTCTAATCACTCAACATGCATTCTTGCAGGTTATTAATGAAATTAAATTAGACTATATGTCGAATGTTATTTTGTATCACCAAATTCCAAAATGACACCTTAACAAATAAACTAGACTATGTATCGTATGTTGTTCTTATTTACTATAAAATTCAGAAATGATGTCTTAACAAATATCAGTTACTGACAAAACCTAACGGGCCTAGTTACTCGGACGTGTTGTAGTGTTTAGCGTGGTTACAATATGTATATCATAAGGGAGATAATTCGATGTTTTGAAGTCTACTATAGTTGTCTGTAAAATTGACGTGTTAGCAGATATAAGAAAGTAGGCTATTTATAAAGTTGCCTCAACTATCGAATACTGTTTTAAAATAAACATACACAATGTGGACAGTTTCTTTCACAGACGAGTCGGGAGTCCATGTGAATTGTACAGATGTCTTTGGATTTCTGTTCGTGTGAGTCAGCGCCGCATTCTAAACAAATAAGCATATGTTCATAATATAAGTAAAATATATTTGAAGCTATAATTTATCGGTAGCACACAGTATTTTGGCGATTTTGTTTTCAGCATCATGCAAATACTTTAGTGAAGATAGTAAGACGTCATTAAACACGACATAAATGCCTTATTAGATTACAATGAACCAAACACGTACACGAGATAAACTTTTTAAAAAAAGCTAGAAATCCATTTGCATGGTCCCTGTTTCCCTTATGAAACAGAAAGAAGCTAGGGGTTGGTGGAGGAGATGCCAAGAATTACATTGAAATCTATCATTTGTACGTACATTTCCACAGGTGTATTTAGTAGACGTTGGTTGGCTGAAAGTTCCAACGGTTTCATATGTGCTAGGATCTGTCCTTGGTTGACATAGAAACCCTTTAAACTCTGTGTTTTGAGGGTTACCAACTAGTGTCACTGTAATAAAAATGACAATTATGTAATACCATAAGAAGGATTGCGGTATATTTTTTGAAGCACGTGTTTCTTTAGAACCCATTCGCTGGATTCAGATATATTGTGGAATACCTCCTCAAATTAAGTAGAGCATTTACAATTCAAGAGCATGAACATTAGCCAAGAGCTGCGTGATTATCATTATAAGCTGCGAAAAAGCTATAAACATGAAAGACTACTATCAACGTCAATTAATACAACCGACGTATTAGTACACACAACAAATAGATACCAGACAACGTCCCCCGTGTTAACAACATTACATATTTACCAAACACTTACCAGTCACTGTGCTGTCTCCACAATAAGTGGTTGCTGACAATTGGATACCGTAGGGTGGTGTTGATGTTTTCGGCTGCGCTCCATGGTTTGGTATCATTGTATTACAGGAAGAGGACGGAGCGCCGCTTGGATAACAGGTAGAAATCCTTATAACTACGCTCAGTACAAAACAACATAGCACAGATGACAACAGCTTCATTGTGAATGGGTTACTGAGCAAAAAAAAACATTCGGAATTTAATTAATTCGGCAAAGCTAGCGCTTTTCATTTCAAAATCGAAAGACGCTCTGTGTCCTTGGTGCAGGAGATAAATACTGGTTGGTAACTTAGGATCACTGGGCTGGGAAATGACTGAGTTACTGCTGATGGACGGTATGAATGGGTTTAGTCTTACAAATTCATACTCTGTCACTCATGCGATCGTACCACTATTTTTGTCAACCACATATTTGTTTAAAGTACATTTTTTTATTGTTGAAATTAATCATGGCTCATTTATTTTGTTACAGTTATGTTGGTGATTCAAATTTAGAAAAAACTTAAAGTCCAGAACTTCAAACTGTTTTAAGGATTTTGACGGAAACTGCACAGCAACAGTTCGAACAATTCCACCTAAAGGTGAAACTCATTGGACCAATCATTTAACGAGCATTTGAGTCGTCGCTTACAGTCAATTTGCAACCACTGCTAGAGTATTTGTAGTTTGAATCATTTAAATAATATGTTTTCAAATTAAATTGTCGTATTTCAACAAATTATAATCCAATTATGTGTTTTGAAAAAGAATAACTGACAGATGAAATGAAAGTATGACGCACGACTGGTAGATGCTTTACGTAATGGTTTTGTGAGATCTGCTTTATCTACAATGTTCAGTAATACGGAATAAATTACCCGTAATTTTTGAAAAATTACCTGTAATTTTTGATTACCCGAACACTGTTTTACGGCATAATTGAATGCTCCCATGTAAAGGTAGATTAAGTATGAAGATGGTTTGAAAGAAGTGATGTATTATAATCATATATGTGTAATATTCATCTCTTTTAAGAGTTCCAACACTTTGAAAGAAGATCGCTTCACACAAGAAACGTATTAGACATATAGACGTATTTGCCTCCATTTTAGTATGACTTGCTTACACATGTACATGTACATTAATGGACATCGTTCACAGCTTAATTGCCTGTATATAGTTGTCAAATCGCTATGTGGAATCATTTAATGTAAAAATAGTTTTTAAAACCACCGAACTGAAACTGTTAACATTCAATGTATTCACCCTTAAGTCGTTAATCAACACAATATTCAAATTTCAGACGGGATCGTAAACAAAACTGAAAATGTGTTTCCGGACGTTTTTATGTTGGCAGCTGTTTTTTTCTGTTTTGCTTTGAGCTCTTCAACACATTTATATTTATTTCATCAACAAAGGGGAAATGAACAAATAAGAAAGTAACCATACTCTTTAGTCCTGACGTTTTACAGCATGACCTTTAACCTTGGTGTTCCACAGCATGACCTTTAACCCTAACATTCTACAGCATGATCTTTAACGCTATTGTTTTATAGCATGAACTTTAACCCTAGTGTTTTACAGCATGACTTTCAACTATGGTGTTATGCAGCATGACCTTCAACTCTGGTGTTATACAGCATGACCTTCAACCCTGGTATTATACAGCATGACCTTCAACCTTGGTGTCATACAGCATGTTTTATATTAAAATATTTAATCTTAGTTTTATACAGCTTTGTCATAGACCTTTTCCTACGCAAGATAAGACCTTTAACGCCCCGGAGTAATGCGACAATCATTTAATCTTGGTGCTATACATTATGGTCATAAAAGACATTCAACCCTGTATTATACATCATAGCTTCATAATAATAAATTCATGGTGGGACGAAACGAAATGTAAAAGGCTACATAGTTGTTAGATGGGCTAAAACATCAAAATAGTCATGTGACCACTAGGAATATAGTGAAGTTACCGTATCGTGAAAGTATAGAGATACACCTCAGTGTCGAAGCAATTGAGCAGCTAGGAATGTTATTTATTTTCTTAAATCTCATTGTCCCTTTTCTGCGCTTAATGCAGTATATATTTTTAAAGGTTTTGATATACAGGTAAATTGTTGGTAAACAAACTAAAATTGTTGTCAGTATTACACAAAAGATGTTGCAGCAATCCCGATTTTCACTGCATCCACTTCGCTTTTTGAACAGTTATCACAAATCATGTTAGTACAGTTTTGTAGATGTGTGTCGTCTAGCTATAGGTCAGAATTTGCATAACCGAACTTCATCTCCTGATTGAAGATCTTTACTGATCACAATAAGGTACAAAATATAAGGAATATTTCTAGCATGATCAGAGAATCATGTTGACAATTTCCGCCATTATTTCTATGAAACCGGAACCAGTTAAAACGTCGAAATGTTGTTAACCATGTGGTTGTTGTAAAAAATTGGGTACAAGCGTAGACGAATCTAGGAGACAGCTAACATCGGAACCGGATGCTAATATCTTGAATTTCAGAAAAAACTGTTAGCAGGATATAGAACAAAATTTTATACGCAATACGCACGTGCCAGTTTTACCAACTGTTTATTATTTATGTTTCTTTACCTTAAGATATTTTTTAATGGAACAATATCATATCGTGACAAAAGTTACAATCAGTATTAGGTTATAATATGACGATAATAATGAGAGAATATAATGAAGATTCTTTTGATATTTGATGTTACGGACATTCTGCTAGTCACACCCAATTAAACGACCGCTTATGAACGGTGGCCAATATGTGAATAAAGTTCATCATCCCCTGCTTTAAACAATACTTGACCAAATAAACTTATGAATACCGACCAACTGGGCTGAAAAAGACCATAATTTCCTATCGTTATTATGGTCTTCATTTCCCAGGTTTGACTTTCAAGATTCAGAATTCAAAATTCCCATTATGAGAATTACCTCACATAGCGACCACCTCAACATTGCAACCACCTTGTTTAAACAACAACTTATTTTCAGACCGGCGTTCAATAATCCCCCTACAAATCAACTTGATAATGACACCAGCTCATTATTACAACTGAGTTTTCGGGTGCACAAGGTGGTCCAATATCGACGTTTTACTGTATTTTACTATAGTATTCTTTTTTCTCCTTATAATTTTCAATAATTTTCTATATATTTGATTAAATACTTATTATATTAACAATGTTTGAAACGTTGATAGGAGACTAGAAATGATAGATATAAAACAGTAAGGAGAGAAATTGTTACTTCATATCCCAAGCAGTGAACATACAAAAATATTACTTACTAAACATTTAAAATCCATAAATAAAAGTCTTAATAGAAGATAGTAGAGTCACGTTGATGATAAGTAAACTTGGATATTTTCTTCTTGTCACACTGATAATGAGACAATTTAACCGCTTGGGTGGAGAAGCGTGACACTTATGCAAGTCTTGTCCCAAAATACAACATGAAATGGTTGAGTAAGTCCATACCTGATTCAGCAAACTTCGTTTTAAAATACTTATAAACAAGTAACATAAGAATCTTAGTGTCCTGTATCATATTTGATGTCATGGTGATCATATCAGATCACATATCAAGTATGGTGGATCACATACATTGAAAGCGAATGGAGTGGTTTCAGATGATGTATAGTTTAAATATCAGAATTATCCTGCTGATATTTTTGGATCACCCCACGTATCACATACATGTACACTTACCAGGTTTGGAACACCAATCTTTTTTATTAGAAGTTTTTCTTTAAGGTTATTTGGGTATCAAGATAGCTGATTTACACAATCTGAAGGCCGCGACCGTGGTTCAAATCCATGTCAGATTCTTCCATGACAATTTGACAAGAATGTCGATTTTCCTCCATATGTGAAGAAGTTATCGGCTCAATGTGGAAAGGTAAGTTAGTACTGGTTAATATACAGTCCACGAAAACTGGTTAGATGAAACGGCCGCCGTATATAACTAAAAAATTGTTAAGAAAACGGCGCTAAACCCAGTGAAAAAACACAATCTGAAAAGAACGACACACTTATAGCTCAGTAAATTTATCTATCCTCCTTACGGTTCTGTGGTTATATAAGACTCGTGTCTGTGATTTGCTTTTTATCTCCCTGCAATAATTTTATGTTGTATGTAAAATCTTGTAGCTCAAATGTACTTACATTTGTAACCTTGTATCTAGCAGAATTCGGAGTGCATGTACAACAGTTTGCAAGAATTACAATTTTCATCTGTACTTGTATTTAACTCCTAGAGTCATGCAACAATGCACTCACTAAAAACTTATGTTATAAAAAATACTGATACTAGTATTATAAGCCATGTTGTCTATATTTTATTGATTATGGATTAACCACAGCTTTGAGTCTGTGTGAATAACCTGCATTGCTATGGTAACATTCGGGGGTACTCCTGTGTTCAATTAATGTAGCAAGTTTTCCTGGATTCTCTATCAGTGCTGACTCTATTAACCACAAGGTATACCAACTACTCCAAGTGGATGATCAGCGATGGACATAATGTTATCAAGCAAATCGTAACGGAAGACATAAACCACATGTGTATTCTTCTTATATATCTTAACCGATTTAATAAATACCGATTTATACCGTTATTGCAAAACATTCAAAAACTAACTACAATAAATACATTTTTTTGATATTTGGAACAAAGATAAAAAGGCTGCATCTTATTTGAAGTTAGATTAAAAAGAAAACAAAAACAATGCGATGGCAATCAGTTGCATTACCAAGGTAGACAAATCACAAAAAGGAATTTGTTTCATAGACAGTCCACCATGATAAATACCTTATATCTTGGACCATATAGTTCATGATAACGAACCACTTTATACTGGGAAAATAACAAAAACTAATATCTGCCAAATTTATAAACTACTTTATTAATATTGCTTTTTAAACAGTAATCAGTTTGCATTTAGGCGTCATAAATTATTTGACCATAAAATGTTTCTTTATTGATAACGTTCATACTAGTTGAGTGAACTGAATTGCGTTTATTTTAGGAAAACAAGAATTATATTAAAAACAATGTCGCCACCAGACATCCAATCCACATTATGGTACTAAATACCACTGGTGAACCTGAAAAAAGGAAACATCTAATATAATATTGTCTTCAGAATTCTTATATTAAATTCATCAGTCCTGACGGTAATAGATATATGCGCATCAATTAACAATAATGTTAACAGACGTCATCATGGTATTTTGTTTCACGTTGTTTTTGGATTATTCTAGAGTATTGAATCATCAACAATAGTTTTATATTCAATGTAATACTCACTTATGTGACTTATGTCACTGGGCTTTAACTCCGTTTTTCAACAATTTTTCAGTTATATACGGCGACTGCCTAACCAGTTTTCCTAGACTGTATACTAACCAGTACTAACTTACTCTTCCACAAGGAGCCGGCAACTTCTCCACATATGGGGGAAATCGAAATTTTCATAGAAGGGTATGACCTGCCGCGATCTGGATTCGAACCAGGTTCTCCGGTTACAAGTCAAGAGCACTAACCACTGGACCACGGCCACAGCCCAATATGATACTCATTGTGATACACGATAATTGTACTTTTATCACGATTAAGTTATATTTTACGAATTGTATGAATAATGCATAATTACGATATTAAAAAACTTTAAACGGAATTTTGTATAACTATTTTATAAGTGTTGAATGTCACCTGTTGAACACATCTTGTCGTTCGGTTTAAGTAGCTCTAGATTAGATGGACAGGCACAATAATTGGCCATGTTCTGAGCACTCTTACACACAGACATGGCGACTTCGTTGTCACAATCTTCATCATTGGTACACGTGACTGGCAAACCTTCAGAATTAAGAATTTTATGAAGAATCAAATTAAACAGAGTGTTGAGCCAAACAAGCAATATCCGAGAGATTAAGACAAAATCTGTCGTGATTTGAAGGCCTAATTTATTCACTTTTGGGTAATTACCATCTTTATAAACAAGTATATACAACATGAAGCACACGGAAATAACTTACTACCACTCATAAATTTAACAATAATTCCCGGTCATGTTGGTGTTCAGGGGATAATATTTCGTTAGATATTACATTACATTATTGTCTAATTAATTAAATACATCACATTATTGTATTAATTGGATTATGCTTATCAAACTTATTTTACAAATTTTGACCAGTCTCTGTTTAAACTTACTTGTTGCAACACAAGCTGCATTGGCAGAATTCTTGACTTCAACAAAACCGGCCACAGGGCATCCACATGTTCCACCGATACACTTTGAGTTGGTTACAGACATACAATCATTGTCATTCATACAGTCGTCATCTAACACTGAAATGTATGACATAATGTCAGTTTAGTCCAACACGCAGGTATTCATAAAACATATATTCAAAGCCATAAGTACAAATGTATTAATAGAATCAGACATAGAATAATATCATTTTTTCTCTTGTAAAAAATCAATAATCATTGGATGCAAAATGCTGAAAAAAATCCTGTTGTATTCATGTAAATAAAAAAATGCAAATTAAACTTATTATACGATTGTACAAATTGAGGAAACTGAACATTTTTCAAAACTTAGAGTATGATGAATGAAAAATACTGTGGTATCACAGTATATAAACATTTACTCATGCATTGTCGTTACGCGTTATTACTTTTTTTAATCAGATTCCAGACACAATTAGCAATAATAGCAAGTCACTTACTTTTCGGAGAACAATTTGTGTCGGTCGGATTGGCAAGTTTCCTGTCAGATGGACACACACACGCTCCTTGTTGACATACGGACATGGACACAGCATTCTCGCATTCTTCATTTCCCGAGCAGGTTGTTGGTAATCCTGGTTTTAAGAAAAGTAATTCATCAACATTAAGCATGTAATCTCCTCCAATGACATCATATCCTTTAAAGGATTCAGTTATAATTCAAGTGTTCTTTGACTAATGACATGAATGAACCAAATTTACCATTTTACGTTCTCAGTCTAAAATAATGCAGAGACTTGAAGCGCTTCGAAATGGTCCTCATCAATTCCAGACAAAAGAACTTCGCTTTTATCAGATTGCCAAGTAACCACATAAAGAACATCAATGTAAGAACAGACAAACATCAACAAAAATGTGTCTTTTGTATAATGGTCTGTGTTTTAACTGTTTTGATAATACTGAGATTATCCTTAAATCTGTGATATATTTGATAATTAAAACCCAAGTGATAAGCTTATATGTGATTCTTATGATTAAGGGTGCTCATTGTAATAGAGTTTAATTGTATGTGATGATACAAGTATTAGCATTTCAAAATAAATGCTTGGAATCGCCGTTCAGCCAAGTAACAGAGCTAAGAATAGAATATTGAATAAAGATTTCCTAGAGATTTCATTTCTTATTGAGAGTTTGCAACACATTCTATATTTACGGCGATATTAAACTGGTTCCCGTTGACTCTGTTTGTACAGAGACAACGTTCCTTTGGTCCATTGCAGTATGGAACCAGTTCACGAAGATAAACTGCCCCAATAGAGTATATGAAAAATATTACGATATATAAATGCCCAAAAAGAGCGTATGTAAAACACATAACTAAAATATCGCAGTCAGAGGAAACAAAGGATTTCACGATGAATTAAACTAGCATTCATATCTTAATATTCATCAAGTAAAACCCTCCCTTTTGTAGAAAATCGTTTCAGAACAATAAAAACTAATGTTTTTGAGTGAAATATTCGAAATATTGTTTACCCCGCAGGAGCTTACAAACTGGTTTTGAGCGTCATACATTAAAAAGGTATGTCAATTATACAAACATATACCCCAACAAAAACATGGCGGATGATGTTCCCCGTATGAGACTCTTTTGGGCTTTTTTCCGTCATGTTTTGATCACTCTCCTTTCTGATGGCTTAGAGCAGTCGGTGTAAGGGAAGAAATGGTCAAATCTGGTTAATTGTATATGTCGCAGTCCGTGAATGGCGACAATTAAATATAATACTAAGTCAATATGTGATAAAAAAAACTTTGTGGTAATTATTATTCATTGTGACATTTAATATTATGCTAAGTCAATATGTGATAAGAATAACTTTGTGATAATTATTATTCATTGTGATATTATTGTGATAATTGCAAAATTATTAACTTTACCTCTCTAAGTCATGCAATCATTGCTAAGGGACCACTATGGAAATAAGGGTTTACCATTTCTTGTGTTATCCCTGGTATTGATGTGCATGTCATGGTGTTTATACTCATGCTGTCTTATGTCATGTATCACAACATGTTGTTTTACTACCATGTATGTACTATATGCAGAAAAATTCTTATTTTATCTTGACTAAATATTTCTACTACAATACAAAGTCGATAGAAGTCTGTGAAGAGAATCATAATTAAAGTTACGAATGTTACTCCATGAAACAGGATCAAACCCTACCCTGGCTATAATTGACAATTCCGAATAAGTGAACCGTTTGGTTGTTTTTATATTTTCCTGTGTTTTCCCACTGAACTTCCGCATTGTTCTGTTTTATGTACTTTTTTCAAATATACACAAAAGATGTGTAATTGTGGGTCCACTGTGTTGCCTTACCTATATTTTCGTTACGGTATGACCTTTTAGTAAATGTAAAGGTTTTGTTATGCACAGGGTTTTTTGTGTATGTCTGGTAGTTTTACTTACCACCAGAGCTTTGGCATTGGCTGTCACCAGCATATGTAATGGAAGAGCGTATTTGCGTCCAGAGTTTTGTCTGTTCTTGGACAACGGTACACCTATCAATATACAAAAACAACTTTAATGTACTGCAAAATCTATTCTAGCCACCATCTTATTATAACTATTTATTCTCAGACTAGTTTTCAATATTTCCGCCGTCATTTACAACTCGATAATGAAGCTACATTAATATCAAGGCCATTTTCTTGGGTCCCAAAGACGGCCTTTCTATTGAGATTTTAGTGTACTGTAAAACCTTGAAAATGCGACCACCTTCGGGACCCGAAAATTCAGTCGTAATAATGACGTGGTCTCCTTAATAATTAGAATTATCGGGGAGTTATTAAAAGTCGGTCTGAAAATATGAGGTCTTAAGGGGAGACAATTTGATGTTATGCAGTCTATAAATTTATATAGAGGAAAATTAAAGTTGTAGCAAATGTGGCACATATGTAAGATGTAGGCTGTTTACAAAGTGGATTTTATTATCAAATACAGTTTTTAAAACAGACATGTTAGAGTGTTTAACGCAGTTACAATACGTATATTGTAAGGGAGATAATTCGATGTTTCGAAGTCTACTATAGTTGTCTGTAAAATTGACGTGTTAGCAGATATGATAAGAAAGTAGGTTATTTATAAAGTTGCCTCAATTATCGATTACAGTTTTAAAATAAACATACACAATGTGGACAGTTTCTTTCACAGACGAGTCGGGAGTCCATGTGAATTGTACAGATGTCTTTGGATTTCTGTTCGTGTGAGTCAGCGCCGCATTCTAAACAAATAAGCATATGTTCATAATATTAGTAAAATATATTTGAAGCTATAGTTTCACTGTGGTTTGGCGATGTTGTTCTCAGCATAAAGCGAATGTACTTTTATTGAGATTGTAAGACTGTAATTACATACGACATAAAGGCATTCTTAGATTACACTTAAATGTAAATAAGGTTAGCTTTTCAAAAGGCTAGAAAGCGACTAGCTTGGCCCTTGTCTCCCTTATGAAATGGAGAGACGAGGTCCAGGAGATGTCAAGCAAGAAATAGTATAGGAGGAAAACTATTATGCACCAATGTCTGATTGAGTAGGAAAATACACCTAATTTACAAACAATCGGTTAAGTGCCTATGAGATATTATATTCTTTTACATGAGTCTTATATAAGTAACAATTTGATTAAGGAAAGCAAACACAATTATAATTATAAAACAACCTAAATCCACGCCTCTGACCATCATCAATAAAAAAAATCAAGAAACTTCAAATGAGATGGAAGACCTTCAGAAGCTCAATTGATACTTATGCAAAATGTCTAAACTGGAACGCCGTGGCTGTGGTCCAGTGGTTAGTGAGCTGAACTTGTAACCCGGAAAACCGATAAGAATCCAGGTCGCGGACGGTCATACCATTCAAAGAAAGTTTGGCAAAAAAAATTTCCACAACATGTGGAGAAGTTGCCGGCTCCTTGTGGAAGGGTAAGTTAGTACTGATTAGTATACAGTCTGGTTAAATCTGGTTAGGTGGACCGGTCGCCGTATATAACTAAAAATGTTGAAAAGCAGCGTTAAAACCCGGTGACAATAAGTCACATACAACAAACAAATCAAGACTAGAAGGTAGGTTGTAAAATCGTCTCGAATGATAGCATTCCGTAAGTAAAATTCAATACAATCATACATTCCGTATTTTGGTTTTCCAACTTAGTTTTTCCGGTAGTATAAGTTCTCAGTCCCAAACTAACGCCTATACTCATAATTTTTCACACCGTCCAAAAACACACGCGAACGATATCTATGAGTGTATAAACTCACTCAAAAAGTATTTTTGAAATTTATCATTTGTACGTACATTACCACAGTTGTTCGTGGTAGATGCTTGTTGGCTGAAAGTTCCAACGGTTTCATATGTGTTAGGATTTGTTCTTGGTTGGCATAGAAACCCTTTAAATTCTGTGCCTTGAGAGGTACCAGCTAATGTCACTGTAATAAAAACGACGATTATGCGAAGGCGTACGGTATATTTTTTGAAGCACGTGTTTCTTAAGGACCCATTCACTGAATTGAGTACATGTATATTGTTGATTACCAACGGAAATTAAGTAGTACATTTACAATTCAGTAATATGAACATCAGTCAATACCTACGTGATCATCATAAGCTGAAAAAAACTAAAACAATAAAGACAAAGTTTATTATCAATGTCAATTTAAACAACAGCGGTATTTGGACTTATAACAACAATACCCGACAAAGTCCCCTTATCATTATACAAATATCTAATACAAGTACTTACCAGTCACTGTACTGTCTCCACAATAAGTGGTTGCTGACAATTGGATACCGTAGGGTGGTGTTGAAGTTTCCGGCTGCACACCATGGTTTGGTATCATTGTATTACAGGCAGAGCCCGGCGCACCGCCTGGGTAACAGGTAGAAATCCTGAAGACAACGCTCAGTACAAAACAACCCAGCACAGGTGACAACAACTTCATCGTGAACGGGTTACTGAAGAAATATTCAGAACTAAATTGTGATCGGATATCAATTTATGTTGCGGGAAAACTGAGGTTTAAACGGGGAATTCAGATGCACATGTTTAGAATATTTTTGAATTTTGTTTTTGAATTCACTTCAAAATAGAAACGCGCCTTCCCTGATGCCGATTGACGATTTGAATGTATTTAGTCTAACAAATACATACTATCTTATTTGTACATCTGTTTCACTATTTTTGGGAGGCTAATTATTTTTTTATTTAAACATACATGTATTATTGGCGACATGATTTTGTGTCTTAAAAGAATTTTTGAAGTTTGTCACAGCCTATTGATTTCATTGGTTTTATGTTGGTACTACAAATTTAGTAAAAATTCTAAAATGTAAAACTTCAAACAACATGTGTATTAGGATTTAGAATTGGTAAAACTCAACTCATTGAGTCCACACAAGGTTTTTACAATATCTAACAAGAGCTTGATGCTTTAATTCTAACTATTTTTTAAGTTAGAAATCATTTGGATAATACCATGATTGTAAATATAAACTGTCGTATTGTAACATATTATACATGTATGTAGTTTGAAAACGGGAAACTGAGTGGTGGAATGAAAATAAGATACACGACTAGTACGTATAAGCTTTATGTAATGATATGGTGTGATCTACTTCGTCTAAAAAGCTAAGTGAAATGAAATTTATACATTTTTTTGTATTTGTATTTCAGTTTTGATTTCGTGAAAGTCGATTATGTATGAAGATGATATGAACAAAGCTGTGTACTAAAATAATAACTGTGTAATATTCACATCATTTAAAAATTCAAACACTTTTAGGGATGACCGCTTTATAAGTAAACTTGATCATTAAACATACAATGTACTCATGGGGGACATTTTTACCATGATGCGCGCACGTGTATAATTTAAAACTGTTTATGTCCTCTTTGTGTATAGTTGTAATATTGCTATGTAAAATTATTTTTTGTAAAGATAAATTTTAAAACCAACCAACTAAAACTGTTCACGTTCGATAGTTCTATATATTTATACTTCATCACACCCTTCCGAGTATTTTGTGCGCATGCGCGTCAGCGCTAGATTTTGGTTTATAATCCCCTATCCCCCGTAGCTTTGCTGCAGACCGTTTCAAGGTGGTACCCTCGAGGAGAAGGCGTTTATTCTTCTATTTATCAGAAGCTTAATAGGAACAACTTCACGTGGAGGTAGTTTGTAATAATACTAATATTTCCTTTATTATCTAATCATGACGTCACAAGTACGCAGTGGCGGGATATAGCGAACGAGGTCCATCCGAGATGTGGTTATTGCTAGTTAAAAACTATACCCTATAAACATGACTGAAAACATTTCCAGTGTTTCTAGGATACGACATGTTTTGTTTTGAGTTTTTGGACACGTATTCTATATATACTCAAGAGGGAACTAAACAAAAAAGAAATTAACCATAAAGATACAGTTGGTTGAGTTTGTTGTGCTGTGAGGCAAATAACAACGTGTACTAATTTTTGTGTAGATCATTGAATTTGCGTTTATATAAATGAATCATACGCCTATCGGCGCGAAACATAGGTATAACATCATGGTACATGACCTTTAACCCTAGATTATAATCATAACAATATAATTTTCATGATGAGACGAAACAAAATGTAAAAGCCTGCATGGTTGTTAGATGGGATGATGACATGTTGAACAAATAATCATGTTATCACTAAAATACCATGAGGTTACCGAATAGTAACAGTGCACAGGTATATTTAGATCTCTGTACTGAATATAGATATATATCTAGATATCTGCACTGCAACAGAGCAGCTCGTAATGCTGTAGGCCTAAAGGAATATAATGTGTTGTCTTAAATTTCAATATCATGTTCGTTAGTGTTACGTTTACATGCATACCCGAGAGCTCCATTTCTATGTAAAATGTGGAAAATGTGTCGAGATATTCTGATGAATATGTAAAATATTCTTAGACAAACAAAAATATTGTACATGTATTTGACAATAGATGTTGATAGGAATCCTGAATAATCAGTCCTTACCCCACCACTCTGTTTTTAAAGGTGATCAAAATAGATACATGTATATATGTTATGTTGACAATTGTCCGCCATCTATTGTTTAAATCGGGAACAAGTGAAACGGATGCGATACGTATAGGTATTGCTAAAAATATGGTGATAGGAGAATTCTGTGTACGAGTGTAGATTTGTCACTGGGATTTAAAGCCGTTTATCAACAATTTTTCAGTTAGGTGAACCGATCGCCTTATTTAGCTAAACAATTGCAGAAAAACGGCGTTCAACCCCAGTGACAATAAGTCACATGAAAACAAACAAAATTAAAGATTCTTAACAAAAAAGAGCACACGTATCAGTCTTGTCAATTATTTTAGTGAAGTATTTCCACAGCTAAAAATGTACATTACAATAAAACAATATTATTTTGTGTCAGTACGAGTTACCCTAAGCAGTGAAAATGAAAAATATTACTTACTAAATATTTACAATCCGCAGCCAGAAATCTAAATAAGAAGAACGAGGCAATACCAAAGTCACGTTGATGATTAATAAACTTGAATGTATCCACCCTGTTACGTAGACGATAGTGATACAATCTATCCGCTCGGTTGGAGAAACGTGAAACTAATGTAAGTCTTGTCCCAAAATACAACATGAAATGGTTGAATAAGTCAACACGATGTTCAATAACTATGACCTACTAACAAAATGTGTGATAGTTTTGACAGGCAACCAGGCAGACGGACGGACCGAACGAACGAGTTATGTTACATCTTTGATTACCGATGTAGCATAGGCTGTCCCGTATGAAATACACAACTTTTCCATAAAAGAGATAGTTAGGCCGTCCGTAAAAATAGTTTGTAGTTGCGCGACCGCCTCATTAAAAATCCCATGACCAAAAAAGCTGTTACCAAAATATGCCTACCTACCTATATGCCTACCTACCTACCTGCCTGCCTGCCTACCTATATGCCTACCTACCTACCTACCTACCTGCCTGCCTGCCTACCTATATGCCTACCTACCTACCTACCTACCTGCCTGCCTGCCTGCCTACCTATATGCCTACCTACCTGCCTGCCTGCCTACCTATATGCCTACCTACCTACCTACCTACCTACCTACCTGCCTGCCTGCCTACCTATATGCCTACCTACCTACCTACCTACCTACCTGCCTGCCTGCCTACCTATATGCCTACCTACCTACCTACCTACCTGCCTGCCTGCCTACCTATATGCCTACCTACCTACCTACCCACCCACCCGTTGTTTGGATCGCTAACATTAACCAACGTCAAGGACGGTCTTAGACATTTGGATTTCAAACAATTAGCCACTGAACACTACGCAAAAACAACTGAATTATTCCGTCAAATATTAGTCGAATCAATTAAATACTGACCTTTGGATTTTTAAAGGCCGCGGCCGAGGTCCAGTGTTTAGTGGACTTATAACAAGTCACTGGACTTGTAACCCAGTGATCTGGGTTCGAATTCCAGTCGCGGCAGGCCATTCCCTGCTATGAAAATTTTACAAGAATGTCCATTTTCCTCCATATGTGGAGAAGATGCAAGCTCTTTGTGGAAGGGTAGGTAAGTACTGATTAGTATACAGTCCTGGAAAACTGGTTAGGTGAACCGGTCGCCGTATATAACAGAAAAATTGTTGAAAAAACGACGTTAAACCCCAGGGACAATAAGTCACAAAAAAAAAACATTAGGATTTTATAAATACGAGAAGATAACTATGGGAGCCAATTGTAATAAGACATTAATATTCTTCTAAGCAGTGAACTCCCCTACATAGTTAAATTCTTCACTGTTTGGCGTTCACGGGACTTCTCTTTCAAAATTTTAATTTCCCATAAACTGACAACAAGGCTCCAGTCCTGTGGAAAAACTTGTATTTGACATACTTTCAGCTCCAACAAACAGATGTCCACCACAGGGTTTATATCTGTGTTCCGGACTTCGGGCAAATTACTTATTTAGAAATTTAGAGCTCTCGTTTTGCTTTTTGGGGACGTCGCAAAACGCCCATGAGAATTGCAAAGAGTAGACACACAGAATATACCATTTATAATCAAGTAATATCTTTATTTTTCTTTGTACTACACTCAGCAGTATGCAGTTAGTGTATGGATAGAAAATTTAGGTCTGTCGCTGAAAATAACACACAGCAGTATGCAGTTTGTGTATAGATAGAAAATTTAGGTCTGTCGCTGAAAATAACGCACAGCAGTATGCAGTTTGTGTATAGATAGAAAATTTAGGTCTGTCGCCAGTGTACTGACGACCGATTGCTGAAATTTTAGTTTAAAGCAGAAACTATGATTATGGTGTCCACAGATCAAACTGTAATTTCGTTTTTGTACGTATTAAATCAATCCTGATGAGTTGAATATAAAACACAAGGTGACAGACATAGATGTGTCAGCCATACATGTATATTGTTTGGGCACATTAAATATTATTTGATTGTTTGGTTGTTCAAACTTGCGTTACTAGTGATGTCGTAAGGTGACCATATCTCAAGGAATGGAAAATGTATGAATAATTAATTGAAACTGATACAAAACGGTGGACCCTTAAACCTGACCATGTACTTATCTCCAGTACTGATACAAAACTGTTTGATTGTATGGACAGAAGGATCTCCGGGTTACAAGTCCAGCGCACTAACCACTAGACCACGGTCGCCGCCCACAAATTAGTTCGCTATTTAAGTCTTTTACACAATACTAATTGGACATCTGTTTACCTTATACTTACAAAATATTATATGAACTATAATATTGTACTTTCTAAAATGTAATTGTACGCAAATAAACAAATGTATCCTTCTAAGAAAACTTTGATATTGGTTAAAATATTGAATGTTTAGTAGATAAAAGTGCTAGACTAAGTAATTGTGGTTAGTGAACTTCATAAGAAAAAATACAAACAGCTCTTCGTGCTATCAAATTTAAATGCATAATATGCACGCATCGATTTCTATGTAAGAATTAATAGTTGCGTTCTCATATTTTATTGGTCGATAACGTATGGAAAGGAGTTCGTCAGCGCAGGAATTAAATCACGAGGGCAATTGGGCTGTTAGTTTTCACTCTTCTGCATAAAAAGTAGTCCGTGACGACGCCATTATGTATGGGCGCATTTTCTATACGTTGATTCAGGCCATGTAGCATATCGTGTAAGAATTATTATTTTTATTCATGTAAACCAGTGGCATGCTATACTACTGGAATAAAATCTGGTATTCTGAATTAGCTTATGTTAGATGTAGCTCTGATTATTAAGTCAATCTTCTTGACATGTATCATGTAATTATGCGATGGATAACAACCTTGATTTATGTCCAACAAGTACTAGTATTTTCAACAAATTAGTAAACAATATTTGGTACGCTTGACATAACATATGGTAGAATAATATAAGATATGCTCCTAGCATCTATTACCTACACACACGCACTCTCACACGCACCCTCTCACTCCCACAGACACAGGCACGCAGTCTACCATCTTTCAAATTACCATTCTTTGAAATTACATAAACATATTCATCATGCAAATGTTTATTTTAGGAAAAATATCACAGCCAGACATTCAATCGACATTGTGACACTCAATACGAATGATGTTGCAGTACCTGGAAAAAAGAAGAAGACGTTTAAGGTATTACACTCCAAAAAAACTACTATCTCAAAAATGAAGAGGCAAGATTTTGGATTTTTTACGATAGAAAATGATTTACAGTGAGATTTTCCAAAAAGCAATGACGATACTTTCATTTTTTGTCACTTTGAAGGATTTCGGAGTAGCTAATTTTCAAAGACTAAATAATGGAAAGAAGATTCATTTCAAACCATAATATTAATCTGATATAATAAAGAAAAATGTCGGCCATCAATATCTCGAATTTTAACACTGAACTCGACTTTTCAACATAAACGCACTGTGCTTAAATAAACGATATTGCACGAAACTGGATAATTATCAACGAAATAAAATTGATTGGGGTTCAAATCCCGGTCGCGGCAGATCTTACCCTTCTAAGAAAATTTGACAAAAATGTCGATTTTCCTCCATATGTGAAATTGCCGACTCCTTGTGGAAGGGTAACGTAGTACTGTTTAGTATACAGACCAGGAAAACTAGTTAGGTGAATAAATATAACTGAAAAAATTGTTAAAAAAACGGCGTTAAACCCAGTGAAAAAAAAGTTAGATGGAGATTAAGTTGGGTTTGACGATCGATTTTATGTGTATAATAGTTACATTACAATTTGAATAAAATCCTTTTTAAACTTACTCGTTGTTGAACAAATTGAATGTGTAACATTCTGAACTTCAACATAGCCGGCTTTAGGACATCCACACGTCCCGTCGATACACTTTGAATGACTTATAAACTTACATTCATTGTCATTAGTACAGCCATCATGTAGCACTGAAATAGCGTCAGTTTACTTCAACATACAGGTATGAGATAATCATTCATAGAACACATATTGTAAACAGAATTTATAAGTGTCAATGGAATGGGCTATCATCGTTCCGAATATTTCTGTCATCTTTTAAAATTCAATTATCCATGGAAAAAAATAACTTAAAAATATGTTATATTATCGTATGACTTAGGAAAACTTATTAAAACAATATTTTTCAAACTTAGATCATTATCGATGAAAAATACATTAATCTTTACTTATTCATTGTTTTTACCTATATTATCGCCTTTATAGACGTTTGTTTATCAGATTCCGAATTCAACAGGTAATAATGCCGGTAACTATTGACTTACCTTTCGGAGAACAGTACATGTCAGTTGGGTTTGCAAGTTTCATGTCAGGTGGACAAACACACGTTTCACTTTGACATACATTTTCTACTGCCCTCATACATTCTCTGTACTCCGGGCAGGTAACTGATAATTCTGAATTTAATATAAGTCTGCAACAATCTTTTTGTCACCTAATCTGGTTCCCTGCCTAATACATCTTCGATTATTAGTAATCACTCAATGTCAGGGGCAGGTAATCCAGACTAGTAATCACCGTTCATGACGTCATATAAGGTCTGTATGACGTAAATTTTATACGATTTTTTTATACATTTTTTGGCTAAAACTGTTCATTTATCGAAAAAAAATCATTACATTGCGCTTGTAGTTAACATTTTTTGGCGTTTGTCGCCGCCGCTTTATTTCGGTCATATTTAATAAAGAAGTAAAGAACTTACGTGAAGTTGAAGATTTCGAATCGAGCAGTTTGTGGATAAACTTTGCTTGCCGTTTTACCAAAAAGTCACGGGCTATGGGCACACTGTTTCAGGGCTGTCAAGCTTTTACAATTGTGTAAACGTTTACTAAACGAATCGGTTCCGTTCGTTTTAACGTTGTTTCAATACATACATGTCTCATTATTACTAATTTCGTAAACGTTTATTTCCATTGGCTGAAACTACATCGCTTACACGTATAAACATGACAGTCCTACTGAATTTACAGCGTTACCCTTCCTATTCCGTTATATGATACGCCTTTTTAAGTAAATGTAGATGATTTGTTAAGCATTGTTTTCATGTATTTTTACTTACCACCAGAACTTTGGTGACATTCGCTGTCACCAGCGTATGAAATGTTTGAGTTTATATGAGTCCAATAAACGTTCTCATCTTGCACGACGGTACATCTGTTAATATACAAAGTAACTTAGATACATAGTTCACGACTTGATAATGAAACCAGTTTCATTTTAATTAAGGCCATTTTACAAGTCAAAAAGATGGTCCTAGTATGGAGATTTAACTGTACATTTAATTTATTTCAATAATTGGTGTAAACCGGAAGTCGTGGTTACATCTCAATAAGGATGATCGCTTGAAAAATAACGTCAAATATCTCAATGTATACGCTATCTTAAACTACATGCAAGAACCTAAAGGTGATATACACATATGCATTCCATAAATCAGGACTCCACCAAAAAGTAAATGTAGAGTCCCTGCATTTATTTGAGTGATTCAAGCAGAAGATATGTCGAATATTGTTGTATAAATTCACCAAAGTCGGAAATTATACGAAAACAAATACATGTACTAATAATTGACAAAACCTTACGGGTTAGATGTTTTGAAAAGTGAAGATCTAGAGAGCTTTTATAATATACTACAAGGGGAGATAATTTGATGTTATGAGGTTTCCAAATAAATTTCCGGTAGAATAAAAGTAAATATTTATAAATGATGCTTAATTATAAATGTAAGTAGTCGTTTGTTCAAACAGTTTTTTCTTTTCTTTTAAATGCTCTTTTGAAAAGTCAACATACACAATGTATACAGGTTCTTTCACAAAGAAGCCGGGAGTCCATGTGAATTGTATAGACTTCCTTGTAGTATTGGTGGTCAGCGCTGCATTCTAAACAAACAAATAAACAAACAAATAAACAAACAAATAAACAAACAAATAAATAAACAAATAAATAAACAAACAAATAAACAAACAAATAAATAAACAAACAAACATAACATAACATACGATAATACATAACTGAAGCTGTAAGTTATCAGTGGCGCGCAGTATTTTGGAGGTGGTGTTTTTCAGCATCATGTAATTCTAAGTAGATTCATTTAGGTTCATAGACGATTAAAGCGGTATAAATTATTGTAAGAATAGACAGCATTGGAGATGCACATGAAATACAGTACAATCCCTGTAAATCGAACTAACTGATGACCGGAATTTTACTAAAAATCGGATAATTTTTCAAGTTCCGGACATGAATGTTTTTAATTACATTAGACAAATTAGAGATTAATATTAAGCATTTTTTTCAGACGAATGTTCTCTTCTTCGGACAAAGCTTGAAGCGTCTGAATTTTATCACTGATTTTGAATGAATGTATTTATTCTATAGGCATCAGATGACACAACACAATATCCCATACGATACCTATCCGTGCATAAACTCATGTAAAACGTTCGATAAGTTTTGTGAAATACAACAAAACCCCTAAAACCGGAGTCTCTGAAAACCGGAATTCTCTGAAAATTAGACGATTTTTCAAGTCCCATTTTTTTCTCTCTGATAATCAATAGTTCTCTGAATACCGGAATTCTCAGAAACCGGACTTTTAGCCCAGTCCGGAAAGTGTCCTTTTTCAGGGGTTTTACAGTTCATTGAAATTTATTATTTGTACGTACATTACTACAATTATTAGTGGTTGATGTTGGTTGGCTGAAAGTTCCAACGGTTTCATAAATGCTGGTATCTGTTCTCGGTTGGCATAGAAACGCTTCAAATTCTATATCTTGAGGGTTACCAGCTATTGTCACTGTAATAAAAATGACAATTATGCAATACAAGAAATTTATACTCAGAGATCAGAATTCGTAGGTTCCAACTGCGTAACTGTATAACACAAACATAAGAGAATTGTGTTATGCCTTTAAAACACGTACACAATCATATAAAATGTGAGAAGAAAACGCAGTAAATTTCGGGGGAAAAGCCTGTTCTTGGGTAGAACCAAGATGATTATCGGTGTGAAGGTGTATTTTAAGCTACATTCGAGTGGCGTAGCGAAGCCATTGCACATTGTTTTCTCAAATGCTATGTTTTTCCCATTTTTTTTGTGGGGTTTTATCGCCGACCTAAATAGAAGAATTTGAGAAATTCCTGCTTCCACATGTTTCTAAATTTAATTGCGTTATACTCATTGTCTTTACCGCAAGAAATCGTACTCTTACCAATTCGAAAAAACACTTATTTCTACTAAACGATTCCTTACGAATACGGTGAGCATTATGGAGTACAAAGAGGGCAAAACAGTCCATTAACCACGTAATTAAAACAACAGCGGTACTAGTAAATCAACAATAAAACACCAGATTACGTCCTCGTAGTTAACATCATCACACAAGCATAAAATACTCACCAGTCACTGTACTGTCTTCACAATAAGTAACTTCAGATATTTGGATATCATACGGTGGTGGTAATGATGTTTCCGGTTCCACGCCATTACTTAGCATCATTGAATTACAGTCTATGTACGGCGAATTGTTTGAGTCACAGATAGAAATCCTTATGACAATGGTTAGGACGATACAATACAACGCTGGTGACCAGACCTTCATCGTGGACAAGTTCCTGAAGAAACCTTTTGGAGCTGAATCATAAACGGATATCATTTTTTTTTTGTTTTACGTTTTGATAAACCTAATGCCACAGCAACAAACGCGGGTAATCATACTTATTCGGCAGTCCTCGAGCCTTTCTCTTCAAAATCGAAAGGCGAGCTGTGTGGGTGTTATTGGTGCAGCAGATTTGTTCAGGTTTGCAGTCTTGGGCCACTGGCTTGAAATATGATTTTGTATTTGATTGAAATAAAAGCTGGTGGAGGGGTAAAGTCCCACAAATGTATGTCACGTCATTTGTACGTTTGTATCGCTAATTTCTTGTTAGTCATGGAATCATTTACAACATGGACGGTGTTCTTTCACTTCTTGAAAGTACAATACTTTCATTGTTGAAGATGGCCGTGATGCATTGATTTCGTTATTTTTATGTTGGTAGCACAAATTTAGTAATAAACTGAAGTCCAAAACATCAATCCATAGTACGTGACTGGGCTATAATAGTTCGGACAGATCCACATATAAGTAAACTCATCGACCTCATACATGACCTGGCATGACCTTTAACATTGCGGGTGACAATACAGGTTACACTTAGTTCTAGGTTAACATAATTTGGATTCAGGGCTAAACCCAATCAATGATTCTTTATGATATCCGATATCTGGGGTTTCAAGCACGTTCAGTCAAACCTTACCTCACGACCACATTAAAGGTCATCATACGAGCCATAACTGCTTAGTTTATAATATACATAAGTGGATATATCCAAAAAAAACATCCCTAAGTACTGGCGAACTTGTTATGTAACCCATATTTTTCTCTGTCATTCCACCTATAAGTAAACTCAGCGACCTCACACAAGGTTGTTACAATATTTAACAAGCGCCTGATACTTAGTTTCTAACTAATTTGATACCTCCCAGATAGATTATTTACAGTTAGAAATAATTTAAATAATATCAATTTAAATGTATTTTTGTAAATTGCAGTATTTCTACTTATAATCCATGTAAGTGTATGTTTTTTGAAAAAAAGAAAACTTTGCGTTGAACATTTGACAGTTTCACAGAAAAAACACCAGAAGTTACATATAAGGAATAAACGGATGAATTTTACAACATCTTGTATTTGGTATGACCTTAAACCTTGCGGTTTTACAGCATCTTGTATTTGGTATGACCTTTAACATTGCGGGTTTACAACATCTTGTATTTGGTACGACCTTTAACCTTGCGGGTTTACAACACCTTGAATTTGGTGTGACTTTTAACCTTGCGGTTTTACAACATCTTGTACTTGGTATGACCTATACTCTTAAGGTTTTACAACATCTTGTATCTGGTATGGCCTTGAACCTTGCAGTTTAACAACACTACCTTTCACCTGGTGTGTCTAGTATGACCTTTAACCTTGCGGTTTTACAACAATACTTTTAAGATGGTGATGTCTGGCATGACTTTTAACCTCGTAGTTTTACAACAATACTTTTAACTTGTTGTTATCTGGCATGACCTTTAACCTTGCAGTTTTACAACATCACATTAACCCTGGTGTTATATAACACTAACTTTAACCCATAATGGAATTTTAGATAAAATAGTCGTGTAGAATAACAAAGAAATTACCATATCAAATACCGATACATGTATATCAAATTTCTGCTGTATCTTAATTAGCCTATAGACTGCAATAAAAGCACGTTTTGTGCTTTCTTAAACCTTCAATATTAATTTGTGCGGTGAGTGTTTTAACGAAAGTACAAAAAATGTTCACTGCGTTAGATAATAAATATCCTACTGAGATATTTTGATGAATAGGACACCGTCTCACGTCATACCGGGTTTACAAAAAGTGAACTAAGTTACTTATTTACTTGTCATTGCGTTATACATTAAAGGGTGTCTTAACTCGGCTTAAACTTTACCAGTACAGAAAAGCATACTGTTTAAATTACTACTGACTTTCTAAAACCATCTGTGATTATTTACCCTCTGTTCCTCTGTTCTCAGGCCTTACCCGGGTATATCCTCTGAAAACCGGACCCCTTTAGAACAGCCAAAAAGTCTGTCCATTTTTTCAGAGACCTATTAATTATGTAGAAAAAAGGACTAGAAATCAAACGATTTTTTAGAGAAAGTAGGTTCCCAGGGAGTCCGGTTTTCAGAAATTATAATGTGTTTGAAAATTGAAAGGATAAGCGCAAAAAGAGTCTATCCCCATTGTAACAAAGAATGATTTAAGTACCTTCTTGTACTGACCCCTTCAATTATGCAATAATAAGTATAAACTCAAACATGATGTTTTCTTACATTTTTACATCCATTAGGTATATGGACATTTGAATGGTCCGGATTCTGATGAGATAATAATAAGATGATGTAAAAAGTAAGTAATTTGATTAAACAGTGAAATATTTACCTTGTATTCATAAATACATTACATTTTACCAGAGGCACGTGTTTTTCTAAACCTTTCTTTAAAAAGCAGTGAACTCCCATAAGACAGACAAATATCACAAGCAACGTACATGAGTGAAATTTATAGTACATATATACAATAATTATAAGAAAGAAATTTGATGAAAGAATTTCAGCTTCTAACTCCGTAAATGAGCGAAGAACACAGAAAACATTATAAAGTCGTACTTAAAATAATGACGCTTCAATTTCTAAAGCTTAGGCAAACCAAAATTGATAACATTTTTTTCTTATTTAACAAAATCCTGATTAATCATTTTTACCCCACCCATTTTATTGGGGGAGCGGTTATAAAAATAAGCAAAAGTGTGATGTCTAGACTTCGGGCGGAATTTGCGTAATCTCCACCACTTCCGTGATTGGATAGACGTCAATGAACAGGGTATCTCGAAATCAGAGGAAAACTGTCTTTAAGACATAAAACATGAAACTCTTTGTGCAAAAATTGACATTTTATAATTACAAACAATGATTTCCATATTTCTGTTTAATGTTTAATGGTGTTTTATGGCGCATCGACAACTGGCGGTCATGTAGCGCGCATTTAAATTTAATGTAAAGGAAACAAATATTCCTTTGTAGTTTATTATGTCAATATATATAAATGATTACATGACGAAGTTTAACATAATGTTGATAACTTCGTTTTTGTGACGAGTTGCTGACAACATATAATGTTACTTCAATAATAAGATAACATTTTTGAGAATGTGTCTAAATTACCCTGAAATTTGAAAATTCCGTTTTAAAAAGTAAGGAAAAATGTAGACACAGTAAAACATCACATTACGATCACCTCTATAATACGACAACCTTGTTATAACGTTCGACAACTTATTTTCGGACTGGCTTTCAATAACTCCCCTATAATACAACTTGATAATGAGACCACTTCATTCTTACGACCGAATTTGGGGTCCTGAAGATGGTCTCATTATCGATATCCGATATGTGGGGTTTCAAACACGTTCGGTCAAACCTTATCTCACGACCACATTAAAGGTCATCATACGAGCAATAACTGCTTAGTTTATAATGTACATAAGTGGATATATACAAAAAAACATCCCTAAGTACTGGCGAACTTGTTATGTAAACCATATTTTCTCTGTCATTGCGTCCATCGCACGTTTGACTGCACAAGAATATCCAGGATTCATTTACTAACTTACTTGCCGTTCCAAACTTCCTGTCTCCTACGAAATTTTCTTTACAACGCGTATAGACATTTTTCATTTTTGTTCATTAAATATTTAACACCTTATAAAAACTCTGAAAGGAGACACGACATAGTGATAAAAAATCATTGCATCAAACCCGTTAACAATCAATAATTAGTAATGATTGTATAAAAGATAACTTACTTATATTTTACACTCCGCAAACAGAGGTCAAAGTAAGCCGCACAACAGTCTGAATGTTTATACCCATTCGGAACACCTCGCCCCACTTGGCTTAATTAGGAGGTACGGATTCGGTCTATGCGTTCCAAATGGTTATACTCCGTTACGAACAAGATAATGTTACATTTAATCCGCTCGAGTGAAGAAACGCAAAACTTGTGATATAAGTCCCGTAACATAATGAAACATGTTAGATCTACGTTACATCAATTATTACGTACGGATCACACTTGAGGGAAGTATGCTATTATTCCGGGTATCTTCTTTTTAGATTTTTCACCGATAAAGTCCATGAGTTCCCTGAGTACAATACAAAGGGACCATATCTACAGTACAGAATTTCCATAAGTGGCACAGTAAATCTTCGAAATAATTCGGTCTGAGTTAATCTTTTTAAACGTCTCAAATTTCGTCTGAGATGTATCACTAATATTGTGGATCATTACGTTTTGACTTCCCTTATAAAGGCATATTCGATATCCTGAATAGAACTTTACTTTTTTTACCGGAATGCCCAAATTCTGTTTTGTCAACATTTCGGATTTTTTATCTTGCTGTTGCAGAATTAATCATAGGTTCTTAAAAATTCTGTAGGGACCGTTTTATATGTACTCAATATACATCTTGCATACAGTAAAACACAGTTATAGTGAACTCCTCTGGACCAGATTATTTACATCCCTATAATCCGAATTTCATCACACCCATCACATTGAAATAAGGAAAATAAGGAAGGGCTTGGTTGGAGAAAACAATTATATAACATTCTAATACTTCACTAGGCCTACATTCCAGTCTACTATAACTGGGTTTCACTGTATCCTTGAGCAAGTATACGGCATCAAAACATTGTTCAATGCAACTATAATTTTCTTGGATATGAAAAACCAGGCAGGCACAAGATACACGTGCTTCCCATGTATCAATATTAATACAATGAAAAGCAATGCTTAAAGCCTCTTTGGGTATGGGAACAAAATCAGATCAAGTAACTTGCAGTTTCAATGCTGAGACACTGCATGCATCGGATGATGACAATGACATACATATAGCCAAGCAATTTTATTCATCCTCTGCATGGTTCAGCCTGGTGTTGGTTTAGTGATGCGTTGTGTTGTAAGACTGATGTTGGTTTAGTGATGTGTTGTGTTGTAAGACTGATGTTGGTTTAGCGATGTGTTGTGTTGTAAGACTGATGTTGGTTTAGCGATGTGTTGTGTTGTAAGACTGATGTTGGTTTAGCGATGTGTTGTGTTGTAAACAACACAAGACTGGTGTTGGTTTAGTGATGTGTTGTGTTGTAAGACTGATGTTGGTTAACGATGTGTTGTGTTGTAAGACTGATGTTGGTTTAGCGATATGTTGTGTTGTAAACAACACAAGACTGGCGTTGGTTTAGTGATGTGTTGTGTTGTAAGACTGATGTTGGTTTAGCGATGTGTTGTGTTGTAAGACTAATGTTGGTTTAGCGATGTGTTGTGACATAAGTCTGGTGTTGGTTTAGTGATGTGTTGTGTTGTTAGTCTGGTGTCTATGTTTATTGAAGAGTTAAGATTAAGACTGATGAGATGTCATGAAAGACTGGTGTCCATGTCTTGGTGCTTGATTTTTCTCTAATAAATCTTTATGATGCATGCAAATTCTTGCTCTAGTATTACAAGAAGTAGACTAATGTCAAGTAGATGTCAAAGTGCATGAATACTTTGCTAGGTCATCATTTTTTATTTATTCAACTCCTAGCTCCATTTAACAGTTCTACTTTCATTATCAATAGTTGCCCAGTGTGCTCAATAATTGCATGTCTGGTTAATATGCTGATTTTAATGCAACACTGGAATGTTAACACTCAAATCTTTTAAATCCATGAACCTGGATATAATCATTACAAACTATGTCTATGTTCTTGTGTGGTTAATAGGGTGGTCTGACTAAAGGTAATTAACATTGCATGAGTTGCCATGGTTACATATAACCTCAACAAAGAAGAAAAAATTATTTCATTTCATTTATTACTTGACATAAGAAAGAATCACAGAGATGTACATGTTTTACAAATGATTATGTACAAACTAGTTATAGAATGATTCAGAAATCAACAGTTTCTACAAACACATAGGTAAAGTATGATAATGAATATCAAAGTAACAAATAATATTCACAAAATGAAACAAGTAATTATGAAGTACTTCTCCATATATTTGATAAATTCAGCTTTCAATGGCTACAATTTCTGAACAGCAAAAATATGTTATTTAACATGATTAAAGGAAGAAGCTGCTACACTGCCACATTCTTCTTCTACATCATAACATAATTAATAAATAGATTCAATGATTACTTATTCTTTACAATATATTCAGGAATACATGCATCAATACCTTTAATGACTTACAGGCTAATACGGATATATTATATAAATACAAGAACATTCTTAATTTAGAAATTTCAAACAATTCAATTATAACAATGGACTATAATTGTTAACAAAAAAGGTAGAACAGAAATCTCAAATAATTTTTAAATCAGAGAAAAAGAAGGAAGAACAGAGATGAAAAAAAGACAATGAAGTAATATTAAATAGAAATGGGATTTTCAATAATATGAGGAAATCCATGAAATGCCTATTGCAATGAAACAATTCTTTGAACAAACTTTCAACATAGCATTAGGAAAGTAAATAACGAGGCAAAAATTGGTGAAAATGCGAAACAACAGCATATATCTTATAACTACTAATGAATGTATTTTCGGAGCTGTTAAAGTCCAAGTGTAAACCACTCTAAAATCAGTGAGACAGAAATGGACAAGAACTGACTAGCTCTTATAAAACTCAATCAGGCACCAACAAAAACGTTTTTTTTTTCTTATTATTCATTGCAAAATTTTACACCTTTATACACAATGATTTCTTGCTACTAAAATTTTCAAAAAAGGATGACTGAAAACTTGTTTAGATTAATTGATTGAAATCATCAAAAGTGATGAAACCAATTATATAGTAGAAATTAAAAAAAATATATGAAAGTAAAAAATTTATAGCAAGAAAATGTTGTTGTATTAATTCTTCTATGACATCAGCAGCGACAGCAGAAACTTGGCAAGAATCATTGTGTAAGAATCCTTCTATAGAGAGGCTAAGTATAGCATTGACTTCAATCTGAAACATTTTAAGCATTGCTAAATATTGAAGAACATGATTTTGAAATTCCAGAAAAATCTCCTATGGAAACTCTGGAACTGATCAAACATCAAGATTACTTTTTTTAATCAGAGTTCTTTGCGCAATTTGTCTTAAAGGTTAATATCAAATTCAGTATTAGAGGTGTTACTGTAAGGAATTGTCTTAAGTCAAGACTCTTGAGGCAAAAGCTGATTAGATCCACAACAGTATTGATCCAGCATCATGTCTTCCTATAAGTTAACAAACACATCATCACTCATAACACAGAAAACAAACAAACACAAAAAACACAAGACAAGTTTTATAATAAATAAATGATGTTCATTTCAACACAAATATGAAATAAAATCTTATATCTACTATCAGCTGTTGTAACAGTAAATATGCATTATGTATTATAAATATATATATACACGTATATGCTTTAAAGCAATTATTTATGCAACATAACTAAGATGAAACAAATAATGAAATGACCCAAGCAAATAATGTATATATACCAGATTTTTTACTTCAGTTTCTATGGTAATTGTTCATACTATGATCTAGGCTCCATAAATGGCACAGAATTAGTTTTACAAACTAAAATTGAACTTTTAGTCAACTGATGAAAACATTTACTCCAACCGGGATTCACAATAAATATCAAATATAATGATTTATGACCTAATGCTAGAAGAATATCTAATATCAAGTCAGCTGAATTTTATACTGACACTGAATACAAAAACAATCAACTCAGTGTTTACAATTGTACACAAAAAGAGACAGTTTTAGGTACCACAAAATAAACTATAATAATTTTACATGCTTTGTATCATAGGTCATTATATTAGCCATTAAATTCTTGATACAAATAGTTATAATTTATACACAACAAAACACTCTAGAAAATTACAGAAATACAAGCAGAAACATACATAACAAAACACAAGACATGGAAACATTTCTCACATAATTACTGAATGTACTGTGTGTTCAGGAATCAAAATTCAAATTAATAATCCTGAAATCTCAGTAATACTGAAATATATCCAGAAATTTTCGTAGAAAAATTCTCAAATATTATTAATAAAATCGTTTTTATATATATTTAAAAATAATTCCATAAAATTTAAACATACATGCCTAAACATTCTTATTGAATTTTTAAATAGATTTTTCTACAGTTTTTTTCTTAATAAATAAAATCACCAACACATTAATCATAAAATTTGCCACACAATCCCGAGAATCTAAAAACAACAGAATTAACAATCATATATTAACAATTATATATTTAAACATCATTTAAAATAGATAAAAGGATTAAGATTTATAAACAAAACCATTCATAAGCCCACAGAACAACACATCTGTACCACAGACAGAAAATAACAAAAAATAAATACAGTACTTCCTAGTTGCAAACTAAATGCTCAACATAAATTAAAACGAACAATAACTTTAAATTTACCAATATTAACCTTCGTGCCGTGGAAACAATAAAAACAAGCAGGGTCAGGACCTGGAAAAAAACAGAGGTTCTGGAGAATTCCACAAAACTTTTAACCATGTTTTAAGAAATTTTGACCAGATGAAATAATACAAAGCACCGTTTCATAGGACTTGAAGACCTCACTAACAAATTAAAATACAGACAAGTTAAAGAAGTCATCACAAGTGCCTTAATGCCCACTGAATGTATGAAGCTTGTTTTTAAAGAGAAATTTTCATAAAAAAACCCACTGAAAAACAAGAATTCACACCATAATTAAAATAACCAGTTGATCAGATTATCAAGAAATTTAATTTAATTTGACACAAGACAATTGATTTCAAAGAAATTCCAATGTAAAAATAGGAAATGACAAAAAGTTGTAACAAACATCCGACAATAAAATCACTGTTTCCAGTAGCACAACAGAACTGATAGGTAATACATAATGGTGTTAAACAACAGGTATGTAAAAGCACAGAGATATAACCATAACAGCAACATGCTAGCACTATTACACAATGGTCTTGTTTTTGTATGAAAATACCGCTAATGTTTACTTAATACAATTCTAAACCAGCCTAAGAGTACAAAGAATATTACTCCTTCATTAATTTACACATAACTTCCTATAATATTCAATTTAATACAATAAAAGTCTCAGTAAAACGATTTTAAATCTGAAACAAATAAACCTGGTTCAACAATGTTTCACTTGAGGAAATCCATTGTAAGATATGGCAATTTTTGACAGCATTTGATAATGCTATACATAAGGCTGCAAAATGCATTACATACCATTGCTTAAAGCATTGAATATTTAACAATGTGTGTATTAACTTTTAATCTTAACTTTACTACATTAAGAGTATCATTATTGTTTCTGAAAAAAGGCATAATCACAGTTACTGAATATCATTCTACAATACAGAATACAATTAATTGATTACGGTTTCCATGTACACCAAGATGCAGGGACTAGTCTGCACATAGCCTCAATAACAATCAGTAAGAATGTAAAATGATTGATGCTAAGAATGTTACTTTATCAACAGATGACTTATATTGAAGAAACTGGATTATGTCGGATAAGTTGCAGTAAAATTTACTCTGCCAATTAACTAGTAGCACTAATTACAAAATCTAATTACTTATGGAATCACAACTTTACAAAGAACTGAGAGATGAATCGATTTTAAATTTGATGATAAGAGCTAACGAAACAACAGTACAAAGTTTGGTGACAAACATTCATGAGACACCAAATTTAGCCTTTGTTAAGGTATCATAGTTTCTTAAATGCACACAGGATAGTGACCATTGTACCAAGGTGGCCTTATTAGCAGGTGGTCTTTAAATAAAAACAGAAGTAGTCTCAATGCAGAAGAAAAGTATTACATCTAAGAGAAATACCACATGGTGTATTTATGACATAATCTACATACTATAGCACCACAAACTATGCCCACTATTAAACACACACTATAAGTATGAATTCAAGCAAATGCAATTAATCATATAAGGCTTGTGACAAGTGGGACATCAGAAATCTGTCGTCACGGATACTGGATGTAGGAATCTAAGCAAAAAAAGCAATGCATGAGTTCACAAATCCACTTGGCTACCCTACATTGGTTTGAGCAGTTTAAATATAAAACCTCTATAGTACTTCCATCACAGTTCATCCTTTTTCTAGCATCTTTTTTAGATCTTCAAATATCTGAAATACACAATATATCACACGTATAATGGTACAGAACAATGCTGACATCAGGTGTACGATAAATAAGATTCATCTCACAGATATGACAGGAATTTCATTAAGCCTTGAATAAACTGATAATTCGTTGAAGTTTGTTTTATAACATAAACAAATAAATTTAAAAGGACATTTTGTTTTTACTAAAACAAACTGTAAGCATTACAAAATGTGCTAACACTGACTGTTAATGATTTTAACAAATTTCATTGTATAACTGATTTGAATTCATTTCAATGATAATAATACAGACGTATTGGTATTATCTTTCTCGAAACATTCCCATTTCAATTACCATTTTTTTGCAGTAAAAATGAATTATTTTATATGAATAAAAACTTAAAATCATTTAAAAGTCAATAAGCAAATACCTGATGGTAATCGGGTTAATAAATTTAGACTAATTACCTGTAATACCCAATTTCTGTTTTGCAAGCACTGGTCCAGTATAACTGCATTATCAATTTTATTATCATCTTGCAATATATTCACCTAAATAAAAGATACATTAGGTAAATATTAAACAGTGGAGCAATTTGATCACGAATCACATAGAGAAACAAACTTATAACAATAATAATCATAATCACTTTAATCAGGAGTGTGACCGCACTAACCCTTGTGGGGAGGTAAATACCTTACAATACACACAAATGCATCTTTTTTTAGAAGACAAAACAGAATCAGAACACTCTTGTTATATCTACTAGTATATAGTATCAGAATAGGGGAAATAAGGTTCTGTGTTTGAACTAATGTCTTTAAAGCAATGGCCCAAACTGCAAGTGGTCTATGGGAAATCAACTATTTACCACTAGCCTGAAAAATCTCTCCCATTATCAGGGTTTACACTAGACATCATAAGTTGAAGGTCAAAAATGATCCTTGGCTGATGATAATTTGAAGAATCAACAAAATTTCCTTCTAATTTTATTGCAAATTTCACCCTTTGTTACAAATTCTCAAGCTTCAAAAGCTTTATTTAACCAATTTCAAGAGTCAAAATGCTTTAAGGATTAAATGAAAGTCCTGTATTTTAAATACACACCTTTGCTTGGCATCGTTTGAACAGGTTATATTTGAAATGATATAGATTATGATATGGCTTCACAAATTTAGCTGCTGTTTTCCCAATCATGAACTCCTGAAATGTAAACAAAAAAATTATACATGTACTCAAAGATTTGTTCAATAATATACGCCACATTTGACAAAACCCACACAAAATGATTTTTAACTTTCAAATTCAATAACAGAAGAGCTATAGAAATATTCATGCTCTTTCAAATAATGGGTAAATCTGAACTGAAATGACTTTATATTTCTAAGAAGAAAAAAGGCAATTTCTACAAATATGGAAAAAACAAAAACACAAATATAAAGCAAAGGATACAACATAAAAATCATAATCTATGAAACTACAGTTCTAATTTCTAGTTAATCACTGTATTTGTATCAATATGTATCTACATAAAAGACAATTTAGCAACTTTTTACAGGGTCAATAAATTTTAGGGCCAACAATACACCATCTAAATGGCTATTTAATCTGAAATAAATCAATGAACAGAATTACCATAGGTGTTTGTGGACCATCTGTTGACAATTCTTGTAAACTAAATCTGTCATATGGATTTCCAAACAAATGAACTGATTTAATGGCTGGTTGAGTGGCAAACTCTGATGCCTGGAATAGCAATAATACATGCATAAATCAATGTTAATAATGTGACAGTGTTACAAATGTTAAACAACAATGCTGACATGTGCTGTGCTGATATGTTACTTTAACCAGAGACTTCAACAGTAAGTGTTTACCAGGGTCTACCATAGAAAGCAATTAAGAGGACCAGGTTTATCATAATACAAACTTTCTTGGTAAATGTTAGAACAAAGTACCTAAATTACAACTCTGTATGATCATTGAAGTCTGTGCTTGTCTCCTTACTCAGAGTTACAATCTTGACCCCTTGATTGGTTTGTAAACCTAATTCAGACACTAATATAGTACTTAAATTAAAAACAAATTACCTGACAGGCCTGTTTGAGATTAGGCTTTTCAATTTCCCTTATGTGTGGACGTAGCTTCACTGATTCCTATAAGAATAAAACAATACAAAAGATTGATTCCATATACCAAAGGGGTCCACGATTTGCATTCAGTACTATCAAATATACAGGAGTGACACAGATATATTAACATAATATAAATTATCTCTCTACACATGTAAGGATATTTATATTGCATATTCATATTATTTTCATACAATTATGCTGTAAAATATAATAATACAATATAAAGCACAATATTTAACCTAATGTGTCAGAACAAAAAGATAAAGTCATTCTGAGAAATAATCAGTTTAAAGAAGCAAGTAAATTTGTGTTGGATCCACTATCACATATTCATCATTATGCAAATAATATTTCAATGACCATTAAGGTACAAATCACATGAATTTCATCCTGATTTTTTTCTCAAAAACATACTTTAAATTTATCCTTCCATCGAACAGTTCTATCAATCTCCGTCAATCGAAGACCAACAGCTTTATCAATTGTTTCCAAAGCATCAAGATAAAATCTCTCTGCAAAATAAAATAACATTTAGTGAGATTAATCAATAATATGATTACAAAAACCCATAGAGATATGCCTTATATTAACAATGTTTGCATCAATTCTGAGTTGAATAAAGATGATTTTGGCCATGGATTTTTCATTTTATTGCAGATATGTGCTCAAGTTTCACACATTTTGTTACAGCTATTATCTTTTATGGTTTTATCTGTTCAATAACATTGTTTAAAAGAACATAAATAAGCAAAAAGCATGCTCATAATGTGATAAATTTCAATAGAGAAATGATAAATTTGTTTCCATATTTTATCAGTTGATGAAGAATGGGAAGCAGTTCAACTGAGCAAGAATTTATCACCAATCATTCAATTATATTTTTACTTGTCTCTTAAATTCTACTCCTCTCTAAAAGAAACAGGTAATCTGTGCTGGCAATGCCATTATAATTGTTAGGTAACAAGCATGGAACAGCCAACCATGCCTAACAGGAGAATAAAGAATTGGTTGATTTCCTATACTGGCAATTTTCCAGACTGTGTTATTTCTTATTTTTATTTATTTTGGAAAATAAATTCATTAGTAAACTGAAGTTTGTAATAAATCAAAGGATGTATTATCTTCAAATGGCCTTTAAAGCTACAACAAAAAATGAACAATTCAATGGAATATCGATTGTCGAAAACATTAGAATATAGGGTATAGTACATACCATCTGCCTCCCTGATTGCACTCAAGAATCCCGGCTCCAATGCCTGACTTAGAAATATCTGTAGATAAACATTAAATGCGTCAACGAGTGGATGCTCCTCATACTTCTGTTCTAACCTGAAATATAACAATAATTATAACAATAATTATAACAATAATTATAACAATAATAAAACAATAATGATAATGATACCAGTAACAATATTAGTAAACAATAGTAATAACAATGATGATTATAACACTGATAATAATAACACTAATAATAATAATAATAAATAATAATAGTAATATAATAGTATGATTAATACTATTAACAATAATGATAATAACAAATAACAATAGTAATATAATAGTATCAATAATACTATTAACAATAATGATAACATTAACTATCACAATAACAAGAGCCATGCTGACAAGGCCAATTCACTGTCAAAGCAGGCTTATCGAAACTGCTGGAATACTTGCCTGACATTTGATCAGGCAAAGATATAATTTCTGTCTGACCAAATGAAAATTTGTCTGACCGAATATATTATTTCTAAGTGATAAATACTGTAAATAGTGCCCAATTGCCATACATCTGGTCCAGTACTCGCCAAAAAGTTATTGGACCTGCTCAAAATTTGCCTGACAACTTTCCCAATGCCTGCAAAAGGCTGAGTACAGCAAAAGGAATGTAACTTGAAAATAATTCTTCCAAGTTTCATACAAGTATACTAAGAATTTATCATTGAAATTAAAGGAAGGGCAATAACTCAAAAATTAGATAAGGTATGGTTACAGTCTTGGACTCTGAACTTCATTCCATTGTCCTCCAATTTTGTCTTAAGTTAATACCTTCATTAGGTTTGGGTAACAGCAAGAAATTTTAAGTTTCAAATTAAATAAAGGGAAATCACTCAAAAACCATATATGGTAGAGTTGTGATTACTGTGCTCTGTGCTTCCACTGGTTGCACTCTAACTTTGTTTCAAGATTCAAATAAATATGTACATTGTAACCAACCTAATGAGCAATACAAGATAAACTCTGCTTAACAGAGCTCAACATTTACTTGCTGCTGACATAAGCAATTTAAAAGCTCAAACCTTGTACAGTGTAACCCCTGAAAACCAGATCCCTTCTGGACTGAGCCAAAGTCCAATTTTTTTAGAATTCTTGTTTTCAGAGCACTATTGATTGTAGAAGAGAAAAAACTGGAACTTGAAAAACTTCTGACTTTCAGAGAATTCTGTTTCTCAGGGAGTCTGGTTTCAGGGGTTATACTGTATTTCTCAGCACTACATATAAAGATGATTAATCATACAAAACACATACTTGCTATCAACAGCAGGTTTAGGTCTGTCTTCATCAAGAACCTCCACATACTCCTTATCTGCGTTTTTGAACACTTGATTTACCCGTATATGCTTAAAACTGTTCATCACATTTGGCAACCAGCTTGAAAACTATAAAACAACATAGTCTAAGTGAAAAGCAGCTTGTTTTAAGCAAAACACAAGAGTTAAGATTTTGATACCAAATAGCCATGTTTCTAACTAAAATTTAGTATAACAATTATCAAAATTTAATGTCAAAATGATATTAAGGCCTATTGAATGTTGACATGATCAGGATCAAGAGCTAAGATTCTAGTTCTTAACTTGTTTGAGAATTTTATGAATATTCTAAAAACTTTGCTAATATTTGATTGGTCATAAGTATTCACTGTCAGATAATATATATATGATATTAACAGGCAAGTGACAGCATGTCAACTTCGTCCTGTCTGCATGGTTAACCTCACAAGACTACATTCATATGTTTCAGACAACATGTAACATACTGCACAGAATACTTACAGTTGGTATTGATCTGTGAAGAATTCTTGAATTCTCTGTGAACAGTTCAAATTTATGTAACATGCGACCACTCTCTATCTTCCAGATTGGATAACATTCTGTATTCCTCTCGTCTTTAATTTCTATCACAAAATCTCCAACCTAAAGGTAACAAAACATAAGTAATTAAAGTTACTTTAGTAAGAAATTGAGAAATATTCAAATAAACACAAAGGAAAAAATAGCTCAAAGATAAACAATTAAAGAAAAGGAGACAATTAAACAGAATAATACCTTAAGCTCTTCAGTAACAATTAAACAGAATAATACCTTAAGCTCTTCAGTAACAGCAGGTACAATAGTGGGTGGCTCATCATCACTACCACTGTCCAGTTCAACAACCTGAGGTTGACCAACCATCAGTGTCTGTTTATATGAACTACCATCAGAGCTCATTTTCCGTGTTTTTGAAGGCCTGATTGAAAATGTAATGTTTAGAAAATGTGAACTTCATTATACAAAGCGCAGGTGTTTTCATACATCAATATACCAATAACAGAAATGGTGTAACTCAAACTAGGCTTTGATTTTACTTCAAACTATCATTTAACTGAATACATCTAGAATATGAAAAAGATTACTTTTAGTCAAATGCTTCACCATATTTAACCAAAATACAATGTGCAATAAAAAATGACAGGCACATTCTAGCTACAGTAGTCAACCTAAAATACAATTTCTATTATTTCAGCTACATATCTTAATAAATTCTGATTTTACATTGTGGAAACAAGAGGAAATGAAACGTACCTTTTAATTTTACCCTTTGTTCTTTTTCGTTTACCATCTATATCCATGGTATTTAAAGCAGGCACATTTTTATCAACATTGAAGGGCGTCCAGGCTGGGTCCTTATCTGAATCATACTTCTCATCATCATCAGCCTCTTCCTCACCGAGTTTTCTGATTGGTTTCAGAGTATCTGAGTCTGAATCATTGTCCTCAGCATACTTACCTACAAATGCATTATGCACTGAGACATTAATGCAAAAATACATAGATGTAAGCCAAATAAACAGCAGCTAATGTTATTGTCATGGTGCAATAAAATTGAGAATCAGATGTAATCATGCATACTAGAACTACCCTAAAACCTTCCTTGTAACACTACCTGTTCAGACTGAATGAAACAACCTATAAAATCAGTCATTTTTTGGTGCTATTTTAGGGAGCATACAGGCACTTTCCCCAAGCAAAATAAAGTCTATACTTTCCCCTAAAGTGTTATTTTTTCTCTACATTTTCCCCTTTTCATGATTTATCATGCTATATTTTCCCTTTTTAGCGAGGTGAAAGTAGTTTTGAAAATTAGAAAAAAATCACTGTAAAGGTGCTGTGCCCTGAGGCAATATTGACACTATTTTCAATATTATCATATCCAAACCTCCACTACCATAACAAAAGAAACACACACAACATTTAATAATAGGAGATCTAAATAAAAGAGCCAACTTTGGATACCTTTAGTCAGTTCTAGTCACATGTAAATTAGTCAAGGGCCTTACTACAAACAAGAGTGGTTGAATTCAAATTCAATAATAGTCAGACATAGGAGGTAATGATTAAATCTGACTGCGTTAAATTAAATCATCTTCTGTTTACACCTTCACACACGTGGTTAACACAAGTATGCATTGATACAATAATGAAATTAAAAGCAATATTTTATGATGAAATGCCTTCAAATCATACCATTTAACACATTGAATGATTTTTAACTTTAAGCTTAAAGCCAAGATTAATTATGCCAAAATTTCTAATGAACAACAGCTCAGCAACAATTGTAATACAATTTTGATAGAATTGCTAACCAGTACATCTGAGGAAAACCTTAAATTGACCATAGAGTTAAATCTGCAGAAACATCCAGATGAAGATAGCAAGTACCTCAGTTGCATATTGGATTGTTTTTATGTGACATTGTCACTGGGATTAATGCCAGTTTTCAACAATTTTTAGTTATATATGGTGGCCAGTTCCCCAAACTATTTTTCCTGAATTGTATACTAACCAGTACTAACCCTTCCACAAGGAGCTGGCAACTTCTCCACATATAGAGGAAAATCGAAATTTATGTAAAATTGTCATAAAAGGGTATGACCTGCCCCAACCGGGATTTGAACCCAGATCGCTGGGTTACAAGTACAGGGCACAAACCACTGGACCACGGTCGCGGCCCTTGCATTTTGGAAGTAAAATCTTATTATGTTCACAGTTATGTTCCCCGGGACTCCCATCTCCAACATTTTAGGGTCCATTGGGATTTTTGGAGGGCAAATTCTGAGAGTCAGACTGAATAATTGCGTCTGGGATGCAAGAAACTTGTGTCAGGGAAATCCCTGATGTTGATTTTAAATGTAACATGGCTTAGAGCACATTTTTTATTTTATTATTGAGTACAAGTTTAAGGCAGAAGATAACACTTAAGATCTATAGAAGTGCAAGAACATTTTGATTTCAATTTTTAGTTGGCTAGTTGAAAGTGAACAATTTACAATTAGCCTTAATAACACAAACTGGAGGAAGCTGAGTTACCCGAATACAAATTTACTAGTTCCAGGCTTTGGACTAGTGGGCTAACATTAAGTCTTGATTTGAGTACATTGCCCAAGCATCTTTCATTCTTTTGTCTACACTAATACTATAGACCTACAAGTGGTTGTGCAGTTTCTCAAAAATAAAAGTTTCCAATCTAATGTGTTTCAATGATCAACCAATAAGGCAAGGCACAAGACATGTCACAATATCAATACATGTAGTTTACCTTGAGTTAAAAAAACAACACAAACATAACAATAACACATCCTAAAAGGGGGACAACTCAGTGAATAAAAAACGCATGCTTTATCTGTACACATAATTCTTACGATGACTTTTTCAGTTTCTTCTTAAAAATGACAGCAAACAATTAGTATAATCTACAGACCTTGAATAAATTTCATGGAAGATTTTTGAAATTGCAAAGAAAATCGAAAGACAGTGAAAGATTAAAAAATAAACCTGTCCTTAATAATCCACCAAATCAATGTTGAATACATTCAAAATTGGTATAAACCACCAAGATTTAACAGTAGACTCAAAACAAAACACAACAGCTCAACCATAACCTTGTTCAACTCTTTCCTTAGCTGCTCGCCGGGGCCTTGTTTTAACTGACAATTCCTCATCCATAACAAATATAAAGTTCGAGTTTCTGAATATGCACAAAATCCAGGCACTATAAAGGTGTCCACACCAAGTCTTGGATCAATAAAAACAGTTTAAATGCAGAATTCAATTAGAACATCACTATCAGTTGTGCTAATTTCTTATGCAGCATTGCAACAAGCAAAACATTTAGTCCAGACACTTTAACAGAGTTTACATGATTATGCAGACACACTGCATTATGCCACATTGATTATGTCTAAAAATAGAATCAAGCAGACAGCAGTTACACATTATGAAACAAGGGAGACAACTCAAAATTGAGTACATTTCTAGTGTACATGAATATATTCCCCTTACATAGTAATACATTCCTACATCAACATTGAACTTGCGTGTTAGAATAATGCTAAATGTATACATGCAGCATTTCATGTGCTTCCTGGTGTAATGATGAGGGAACGCAATACTGATTTAAATGACAAGATTGTATTCAAGAACTTAAGTTCTACCAGCAAAAATACTGATATGGCTTCTTTGATTCCAACCAGTTCTAAAGTAAATTTTAAACTAGATCCCACAAAATATTATGTTTCATTCTGTCTGCTGCAGTTGATTTGAAATTGGAAAATACAGCTATATACTTAAGCAGGACATGCTGCTCTTTTGTTAGCTCCTCCTATGGGATATACAAAATTTTATATGTTGGTATAAAAATGTCCATGTCTTTCAACAGATCATCCAATTACTGATACAATCAATAATTCCAACATAATTAATAGCATCCAATTAAATTGTACAAGAATACAATGAAAATACAGTGGACTCTCAATGGTTGGAACTCAGTAAATTCAAATACGTAGCTAAAACCACATAAACTCTAATACTCGAACCAATAATTAGGTCCTCTGCTTAATACTAACTCTTTTATTCACACGCCTCGGTCAAACAATTCATTTTAACAACTTCAGAACAATTGACCTTCAACATTTGTTTGATATGACGTGGCTTGTGATAGTAATGGAAACTTAACAATATTTTTGCGTGAATTCTTTACAATTTATGTCAGTCAACGAATATGTTTCATAATTATACTTTACAAGTGATAACATTATGATTATAATCTTTTGTGACATAAAAAACGAAAATAAGTACAAAATTAGTGTCTCTTATACAAAATGCAATTTCTTAAATTAAAATTTATTATGCACATGTTAATAAATCATTGTGATATATCACTACAAACAACATGAACACATTACAAAATCCAAAATATGCAAGGGAAACAACTCTATTTCATGGAGACAAATCTTCAACATCAGATGGCCAGAACTCCTGAAAACTGGAACTGATTTTGTCAGTCTCAGCAAGTTTGAGCTAATGAGAGTCCACTGTAGTCCATCTTTTGTCATTAACAACATACATGTAGAATGCAAAAAATGGCAAAAAGTTCAAGGACATCAACAAATATTATCATATACTGAACCAAACTGACTACTCACCTATGTTTTCTTTGGCTTTCCGTGATGATAGTTGGCGAGCAGGTAACATTTCAAGTGTCTCCTCACCTGACGAGAACCCTCCCTCTTTGCTCTTATCCACGAGACCAAATTTCTTTTCTTTAGAACTAGCCTTCTTCCTTGATTTGTTAGAAGGCCTCCTTTGTTTAGTCTTCAATCTAGCGTTTTCTTCAGCTTTTTTCACTTTGTTTAAATTAATTTTCATTGTCAATCTACCCATTTTATTTGTACTGATTTTGACATTTTCATTATCATTGTTTAATGATGAGATAGCCTTTTGTACAGCAGTAGCATCAGCATCGTCCGTATCATCGCTATCAGAAAACGTTACATCAGAGGATTTACTGGTTTTATCAAAATGTTTCGAATTTCTATCAATAAATGCACTTCTATCAGGAGGAGGTTCTGACCGTTTTGGTCGTGGAGGTTCGGGAATATACTTAGGTAACTGAGGTTTATTATGAATTATGGCACTACTCATACTAGATAGAGTCTCAGGTTTTTTACCTTGCAGAAAACTTAGATATGAATCCATGAATGAAGTACCACCACTTGCATTTTTCACAACAAGTTTAGGTGCTGCTGGAGGAGGGCAATTTTGAGACATTGGCTGAGACTGAGCAGAATTGATGGAAGTCATTCTTGAGTCTTTTTTCTCTATAACTGGCTTAGCAAGGTGTGAGAGATCATCGTCCTGAGATGCTTCAACTTTCACAGTGAGTGAATAATAAGGCGAACTTTTATCACTTGCTTGCTGTCTTTTTTCAGCAGAACCATCACGACCATATGGATCATTCATTAATGATGAAAATGCCACTTCATCAATCGTAGACTGTTGATTCAAATTATTCACTGGCCCCACATCCATATTTAAAACACTATTAGGGCTCACAAATTGTCCACCGTAAGTGTTCACAAAAACCTGTTCCTCGTTACCATTATATAAATCAGATCTACGCATTCCTTCAATATTTAACTGACTAGTGTAAGATTCGGGCATACTATAAGGTTGGTCCTGCATGTTACCAAAACCCTCAATTAAACCTTGGTTTGCATAAACAGCCTCACGGCTCATTTCTAGGGCATCAGACACTGAAAACGTCAACCCTGTTTGGGTATTGTTAGGAGTGCTATGAAAAGTGGTGATCATGGGTGATTGTTGAGGAGGGGGTCTTGACTGATTCTGGTTTTGAGATTGACCAAGGTTTGGTGAAGGCACATTTCTAGCATAGCTAGAGTGCTGGTTTTGGCCCCTCCCAATTTGGGGATTAATGGAAGTGTTCATTAATGAGGGATTATGAGGTGTTTCACTTGCACTACTAAACACTGGATGTCTACTGTTTGATAAATACGAATTCTGCTGAGTTGCCATATATTCACTGTTACCACCATGTGGCCCTATCTCTGGAGAGCCAATGACAGACTGAGGACTATATGTCTGACCCATTGAATCAGTCTTAATTTCATTCACTGAATCTTTTTTCTTTCTAGATCTAGACTTTTTTGGTTTAGTTGTAGAATCAGCAGGTGCCTGAACAGGGGGTGGTGCTTGAACCATAGTAGAACTAGGCATTGGAGCTTGTGGACTTCCAATTTGTACATGTGGACTACCAACATTAGACTGTTGAGGACTCTGTCGCATATGTGGCGAACCATTATACATATCCTGCTGGTTTACAGGCTTCTTGTGTTGCTGTATCTTGTTCTGTCGATCAGGCAAAATGGGAGAAGGCCTCTTCTGAATAGAGTGCTGTGAATTATTGACTTCTAGCTTCTGTTGTGTGGAGCTGATTGAAGCTAGATCCTGGAGAGATGGATAATGCTCAGTTTGCTGATGTGTCTGGTTGTGATTGTTTGGATTTGAATGTTCTGGTCCAGGAGTTGTTGCAGGACTCACAGGATCATAACTCATAGATTCCAGCAAGGCGTTTGTTTTGGGATGATATGACTGATTCTGACCATAGTTGAACATGGAGGATTGCGAAGACACTGGTGTGGCAGACTGTGCACGATTCTCATACATAGGCTGTCCAGGAGGTGACTTGCTGGTGCGACTGAATACTTCTGTTCCTGAGTATGGTAACCTTTGGCTTAGCTGGTTAGTCTTTGAAGAGTGAGCAGGAGGAGGATTAAGTAATGTTGGACTTGATAACGACAGAGATGAAGGGAAATCAGAATTTGATAGATCAGCAGCATGGACCAACATGTTGGTATTGGATGGAACATAATTTGATAATCCCCATGCTTTGTGTCCAGAGTCAGCATTACCAGCCTGAGAAATAGACTCCTGTCCAAACATTGGCTTTGAAGAAGGAATACTGTTTGGTTGTGATGTTAACCGTAATCCAGCATAAGGATCAGGAAATGTTGTTTGACCAACTTGTAACGCCTTGTATGACCCCTGTGCCGCAATATTCTGAAGGTGAGAGTCAGTGTGTAAGGCATGTCCAGCGTATCCTGGCAGTGGACCAAATGATCTGGCTGCAGTCACCTGATTCAACTGACCTGTAGGTGGAAATGCTGCCCCAAAACCAATTCCTGAATAATGATGGAAATAAGCCTTTTAAGATACTCAATATCTATTAAGATACTCAAATACACATGCATTTTAAACAGTATCATAAAATTGCATTCATTGACAAAAATATCTAATTTACATGGGTGAAATTTGTAAATTGAAAAATTGGAAATCTTAACCTTGGTGCCGTGGAAACAATAAAAACCAGTAGGGTCTTGACCTGGGACAAACCGGAGGTTCCGGAAAATTCCAGAAAACTTTTCACCATGCATTTGCAAATATCGATATATTTTATTCTTAATTTGATATTCAGAAGCATAAGAAAGCAACGGGTTTCCTACTTTTATATGATCAATTTACGCTTTCTTAACCATAGGAAACAATGAGTTATTTTAAATACCGTTTATTCCTTAATAAACGCCTCCCCTTTTTCAACAAAAGAAAACAAAAGTGACTTACCATAAAAGGCTATTTTAAAGCTTAAAGAATCTGACGTTTGGACAATTTTCAAAAGTTAGTCTGTGGTTTAAATTTATTAATACATATTTGGCGACTCGTTTCAAATTTTATTTTTTGTTCTCAATTAAATGCCCCCTCTTTAAAAAATGTAACACCCCCAGGGGCATTTATTAGGGAATATACTGTATGCTGTGACATGGCAAATACATCACAACTAAAACTGTACCTTGTGACAGAGCAGCTTCTCCAGACAACAAACTACTGATATCTGGGTTGGCATACCTTGCCAAGGAATTTCTGTAAAGCTCTGGGTCCATAACTTTCTTCAAATATAACTGAAAAAAAAAAACATTCAAGATCATCAATTTTATTAATTGGTTTTCCAATCAACTTATGATAAAATCTGTATAGTTGATACTGTATAGTGCATATCTGCGGTGTCAAATGTTAGTGTTTTTAACATGTTTTGAATTGACAGGGTCATAAATTGGCACAAACACTCTCAGACCGCCTAATTTAAACTCTCGTTGACATTAACATGGGGTCATGAATTGGCAATAACAAATAAAGAAATTAACAAAAAAACAAACCAAAATGATAAATAAAATTCATGCGGAAGTTGACTTGTCTTGTTATTTTACGGCATATGGTATACATGTTCTAGGTCTCTTTTAATCATATTGTAATACATCATAAGCATATTAGACGCAATATATATTAATATGTATTACATCGTGCCAAGTCTGAACGATTTTAATCAATACATGAACTACTTTTAAATGATTTGTATAATAATTGGTGAGATGTTTCTTATACATTAGAAGCTAGTTTACCATGAGTTGCCTATCTGTCAATAATAATGGTGGCGATCTAAAATAGCGGTGTTTTGAATTGGCCGTGTTTGGAATTGCGCAACTGACCCTGACTGCCTATATAGCCAAAATAAACCCCCCACTAAGTAAGTACTTATACAGTAAAGGACAACAAAAGATGAATCCACAAGGATGTTCAATTTCAATTCATATTACCCCTATCTATAATGTGTCTTTGGCACAAAAGTAACAAGTCACAGTTCATGAAGTGCAGAATGAGAACTAATGGGTAAAGTCATGTTGAATATTTCATTGACTACAAGTAGTGTCTGGCCGCAGCTGTGGTCCAGTGGTTAGTGTGCTGGACTTGCAACCTGAAGATCCGGGTTCAAATCCTGGTTGCGGCAGGTCATACCCTTCTATGAAAATTTGACAAATATGTCAATTTTCCGCCATATGTGGAGGAGAAGTTGCCGGCTCCCTGTGGAAGGGTAAGTTAGTACTGGTTAGCATACAGTCCAGGAAAACTGGTTAGGTGAACTGGTCGCCTTGTATAACTGAAAAATTGTTGAAAAGCGGGGTTAATCCAATTGACACCAAATTAGCAGATTACATTTTCTAATCAATATATCAGTATGAAAATTGCATAACATTAACTTTCATTTCTATATAAGAACTGCAAGATCTGCTAAAGAGCGTGGCTGAGTATTCAGAATAAATATTTCGGTGCCTCCTGTTTGTAGATTCATCACAACTGAAACACAGCATGGGTTCTTGATTCATTTGGACATTGTGTATGACTGATAGTTGATTTATCGCCTTATCATCAAAGTTTATGCAAACAAAAAACAAATGAAAATTGCACATATCATTATATGGGTCCTACGTCAAAACTTACAAAATGACAATGCAAAGTGATATAAGCATAAGTGAAAACTGCCACATGTCAATGATGACGCATATTCTCAACAGGTCAGTCTGGAATATTCAGTAACTTCATACATAAAAAAGAACATTGAGTCACACAACTACCTGACATTCAATGTCATATTTTCAAAAAGCTTAGACAACAGTCAACTGATTGAAATGCAGGTAAATAATAAATTGACAATTAAATGAAAAATAAAATTAAGTCAGAAAAAAGAATCAGAGAACAGGGACAAAAATCCTTTCAGACAGGAGTATGAGGCTGAATAAAAGTCCTAAATAAGCCCAAGGTTTCCTCTTATAGCATTGTTTATACAGTCTTTTAGTTTCCCATGTTCAGTGTGATATGTATGTTAAAACACTACATTGTTATAGTATGATAGGAGTATGGATATTGATACTGAGCATAATTTTGTACAAGTGTGATCTTGTAAGCAATACTTCAATTACTTGTGACTCGTTAGTTGAATATCACAATCATGTATTTTGTACTGTCATCTTCAAATGCCTAATTAACAATACATTTATGGAACATATTACTTCAAACAATCACAATGAAGTACACAATTTCTTACAAGGAAAACATCATAATTTAATAAACAAAGTAATTATAATTATTATAAACAATTACTACCAACATTTTATGGAAAATATGTAATTAAAAATGCATGCTTTACCATGTTACAGCACTTCACACACAATCCTTACTTTCTCTGAAGCTAACATTATATCAATTTTTCACAGAATATGGTCAGAAATGAGAATTTATTATCTTCATTATTAGTTCATACAAAACGATATAAAGTCCAACATGCTAATTAAAAATAAAAATCTGAATTAAAAAATGGAATTGAATTGTCTAATGAAATTTTCATTTTGGAGTTGAATTGTCTTAGTGCAGGTTTTTTTCCCTGACTTAATAGTGATCAAGAAGTACAACAAATAGTGATCAAATGAAATACATCAGAAACATACTTATTTGCAGTATTTTTTATCACCTTCAAGGAAAAGTTGGTGGGGCCCTTAGTGGAAAATTGAATCTTGTGGGTGGTTTACCCAACATGCGATATTGTTTGAAACATGGTAGATGGAGTAATCTATCAACTCTTGATTAGGGATAACATACAAGCCAATGAAAAAGCACATATTCATGACACATGGCATAATATATAATTGAATGTGACTGCATGATGCACTTTTTAAGAGGCCATGACCTCGGAAGATATCTACCTAGACACCGGCAGTTGTCCGCCATTACAACAGTTTCATTTTCCATCTATAGAGAAATAGTGCAGAGAATCAAAACATTGGTGCACCTTTTAGAAAAGGTGTGTTGGAATATTATAGAAAATTGGGAGCGAGAAAAATCCATGATCCTATCCGGGGATCAAACCCAGGACTCCTAGCACTGTAAGCGGACACTCAACCACATCACTAAAGAGTTGACCCAACAGCAAAGCTGTTGAAATCACTACAATATTTTATGGTTGTATGAGTTTACAAATGTTTCCTATCTACTGAACAGTCAGAATTGTTCATAGATATTGTATTTATTGTGCTAAACAGGTTTTAATTGGGGATTTTCCGCACACACAAATATGCACTTCAGGGCCAAATGTGCAGGACAGGTCCAAATCAAAATATGTCTTGCCATCACCAACAGTCTAATTAGTTGGACAAGATGCAGTGCCATCCAAGAAAGTTTTAGAGGAAATACTAATTGTTTTATGGATCAATTGTTAGCAGTATCAGATAAACATCTGATACTAATATTGACAAGACCTTTAAGTTCAGAAACTGAAATTTTAGCTGTGTGACAAGTAAATGAAGCAACTTCTTGGACAGTAAGCAAGTAATTATTCACAATGACACAAGTTAAGCATTGCTGTATACTGTATACAAGAACTTCGGTGAACTGAAATCACCATGAGCGACATAGTTAAGAAAAAATCAGCGTTTTGTTTCTGTTTTGCTAGTTTATTTTTAGAACAGGGGAGATGTAACATTTTTGTTTACATTCTTGTTTTCTTTCTGACGGAGAATGACAAAGAATACATTTCCAAAATAATTGCACAAATAGATAGTTTTTATAACCTGTGAGTACTGATAATCCCTTATTTCCACAAAATTAAGAATTAAATTAGAAATATACAACTTAACAACCTGGGAATGAACTCCTTTCCTATGTCAGCCATGTTGGATATATCCCGAAATGCAGTTCTCAGACTTCCCTTCAAAATTGGGTCGAGATTTGCGGTTTTAATTTAAGTTCTGTTTTCCGCGACTGTCAATTCTATGACATAATCTGGATTGAAGTTGCAATGTGTTTGTAATGCAATAAGAGTTTCTGGGTCAATATCCCAAAAAGTCAATTGAACACCTGAGCGGAAGTTAAACCGATTTTCATTGCGCGTGCGCATGTCGATTGTTATACGCATGGAAGATGGACGGTAAGTGCAGAGAAAACCGCTGAAATTTCTCTCTCCCGAGCATTGTTCGATAGTTTTATGCATCGTCATTGATACTTCACGTACCTCTTCGATATAATATCAAGAACAATTGTTATTTTCTTTCAGAAATTCGTTCATGGTGGGAAGTTCCCAGCATTGCCCACTTCTGCTCCTTGTTTAGAACTGCATTCGATTTGACAGATTTTGACATAGAGGTAACAATTAATTTCGTCATATTTAACGTGCATTTTCCATAGAATATATCACATAACATTAAGAACTTAACCTGTGCTTATTTTATGTCATGATTCTTTCAATGACATTGCTGATATAAAGGGCCATTTTTCTATTTTCAGTTTCATTCATTTATTGCAAAAGGGAGGTAATTTCAAGAGTTATGACGTGGTTATCTACCCTTAGACATGTACATTTGTCCTCATACAATAAGTCTTCATTGGTTTCATTATGTTTCATTGATGCATAAGAGTGGTCATTTCAGCCCATTTTAATGTTTTCACTTGGCTTGGAATTTCTCCATTATTTCTTACTTGATTGATCATATTTGGATCTTCTTACATAGCAACATGTATCATGATATTATATAAACAAATCATTACCATTTGGCAACACTGTCTTTTTGTTCTGATTAAGCTCAAAGGGCTACATGAATAGTTAATGTAATTTAACACTTTATGAAACTTGCTGGTTGACAAATCAGCATAACAAATTTGAGTTGTACTACCTTATTTATAAATTATCTTGACAGGACATGTACAAGTGATTATGATTATGTATCTGACAAAAACAAATTCCATGATGTTAATTAATTTCCCATTTGATGGTTTTGTAAATATGGCTCCTTAGTCAAACAAATATATATTGACACATTTTGTTCTGTTTCACATAATCCATTCTGATTCTATTTGATTTTGATCATTATTTGATCATAAACAGCCGAATCAATGAATTAGTTGCATTTTGACTGTAGTCATTCTTTAAGCTTGGTAGAAGTGATATATATTTATTGTTGTTTGTATTTGTGTTCCTGCTCAAGATCCAATTCATCCTATTGAAACATGATAGAGATACACGATGAGCATGTTGCTAACTTTTTTTATTTAATTTAGCAATGTGTGCAAAGGTGAATAGATGGAGCAAGGTTTATATTAATGATAAAAACATGCAAGCAACCACCTCAAATAAAAGTCATGATAGCATCTTAGTATGTTCATGGGCATTTACATAAGTAATAAATTATTGCAGGATTTGGAGGATGCTCTCTTGGAAACGGAGAAAGAAGAAGGAAGTGCATTCATATTAGATCTGATATGTCGTTTGCTGAATGGTTGTTATGCACGAAAAGATATCACGTAAGTCTGGAAGATTTATGGGTGAAGTTTCATCCTTGGCTCATTTAACCTGCTCCGTTAACTTGGTAGTAAAAGCACATGGCTTTTGTTGAAAAAAATAACTGGGTAGAAACCCAGGCGAGGCTTGTATTGATTGAAGATATGCACCATTTGCCTGCTACCTTTAATTTAGTATTTACTAGTGAAATTGGAAAGTTATTAGTTGTTTGCTGAATGTAGGATAACTGATAAGAAATGATCGGTCACCTATCAGGGTTCAACACTGACAGTTGTCCAATTGTCCTGGACAAGTAAAAGTTGACCCTGAACAAGTGAATATTCCAATCAGTTGCTGGATTGGGCTTGTAGAAAATTTCTCCTGTGTATCATATTTCATCAAATCACACATCAACAAATATCTTTTAATGAACAAAAAATCATAAAACCATTTCTTGGTCTGGAAACCGTTACATGATGCAAGAATGAAAACGAAAGTAATTTCATGTCGTCCATTGATATTTATAGAGGAGCGGTTCCCGGCATCACTCTATTGTGACATTATGCTTCCAAGAACCAAACATTGTGTTTTTTTAGCACAGTATGAAATTCATTATGAAATTCACATGTCATATGACACTGTTAATTTATGGAAACTTACTAGATGGGTTATATTGGAATATAAGTACCAATAATTTATGTTCATTTGTCTGATAAACGCCAACAACAAATAGATAAATTTTCATCTATCACATGTTTAAATACATTAAAAGTGACAATTGGAATTGCTTTACAGTTGTTTATTTATGTAGTCCAGACAAGTCCAATTTTCCAAGCACTTGTCCACCAGGACAAGTTAACTTAAAAGTTTATGTAGAGCCCTGCCTATGAGTATAGATTAATTAACTAACCTCTGTTTTTATTTGGTATTTATTTGAATTACCTTTATTCAGTTGTTAATGAAATCAATAACCTAAACTTATTCTTTCCTATATTTGTTGTACTGTATTACATAGTTATTTATTAAAACTATAAAAGTTGTAACCTTGTAATGCAAGCATCTTGTTTTGCTGTTTGATTGGTGTGTGTGCAGTATTTTTGCAATTGAGTCTTAAAGCTTTACAAGTTAGTCCTGGAACATGGTTGCTTATTGTGCTTTAATGTCTATCTCTCATTTTGTCTGGAAATGAAAAGCATACATTGTGCACCATATTTTATAATTGTTTTTTTGTCATATTGAAATGTTTATTTGTTTACAGTGTGGCAAACTACGACTTGTATGTTAAGGATATAGTTAAATATAAATGGAGTGCTTCTGACAATCCTGTTAAAGAGAAATCAGAATTTAAAGAGCTTACGTTAAGGGAGAAGGTCGAGTTTATCTATGCTGTATGTGAATATCGACTGGATACAGAAGATGTCAGTGAAGTTATAAAGGTGGGTTTGCTTGTTGATAATTCCCAAATTAAGTTAATGTATTTTGAGTATGGGGACAAGTCACTGAAAACATCTTTAACATTAGCCACTGGTGAGATTGTGAGCAGAATTTCCTGTTATAAGGTCTTGTATTGTTACTGATGCGTTACTTGTCATAAATGTCGGATTAATATAATTGGAGTGTTTCAATTCTATTTTCTGGGGATGTATGATGAATTCAAGGATGTACTTATTGTTTCTTTAGGGATTTGATGGAGACAGTATGAGAGTTGAACCATTAGGTAAAGATAAAGATGGTGCTCTGTACTGGTATTTTTATGGAAGTAGATTGTATATGGAAGATGCCGAACCAAAGAAAACTTTGACAAAAGAAGAGAAAAAGTAAGATTTTTTTTGCTTGAACAACAGAAGAAACGCACAGATTACCTGTTTTCTTAAAGCTTCTATTGGTAGCTGAAATTGCCGTCATAAGAATATTTTTTTCTGTCACAGCATTTCAGGGTTTTCACTTGATGTCAAAAGTTGAGGGTCAAAAATGATCCTTGGTTGATGATAATTCAAAGCGTCAACATAATTTCCTTCTAATTTTGTTGGAAATTAGGTACAAATTGTCAAGAGACGGAAGAATTATTTTACTGATTTCAAGAGTCAAAATGCTGTTTTAAGGGTCAAATGAAAGCCCTGTTGAATGACAAAACAAACACACAGATTACCTGTGTTTTCTTAAAGCTTCTGTAGGTAGCTGCAGGTGCCAATATAATAATATTAATTTTGGTTACACTATTTGATTTTTGTATTTAAAATGTTCAGAAGCACTGATAAATGATTGTTTGATCTTTGGTTTTAACCCTTATTTTAACTATCATGGACCGAATTCATCGTCATTCTTGTTAAATCTTCCATTATTAGACATCTCTCCATTTTGTCTTAGTATTGAATTAGCATGAAAAAGATTCCTGCTTTTGAATTGTTACCATACATAATAATTCTCTTGTCAATACTTATCATGATGTTTAATTAATCTCCATGAAAGCCTACCCTAAAGCTGTCAATACTATGGCAAAACTGCTGGAATACTTGCCTGAGATTTGGCCAGGCAAAGATAGAATTTCTGTACGACCAAATGAAACTCTGTCTGACCAAATATATTATGAATAAGTGATAAATGCTGTAAGTCAGGCCCAACTGCCAGACATCTGGTCTGGTACTCGATAAAAAGTTATTGGACCTGCTTGAAATTTGCCTGACATGTCCGATGGTCTGGCAACTTTTGGGAACTGATATAACAGTTTCCAGAATCTTATATATTCTTGTTTGCCCAACAAATGTAAGTTTGACATGTATGTACATTGTAAATAATCATTAGGAGATGAAGATATAGTAGAGATTAGTTTAAGTGCCTTACAGCATGAGGTTCTTATGTAATTCTTTTCCATAATTTTATGGTGCTGTTTTGTATTTCTTCCTAATTCATCTTCTTTGTCCAATGTACTTAGAGTTTAGTCTACAGCTCTAGGGTTTGTGGTTCAAACCCTGGGCACAGCACATGTTCTCTGTGATGATTTGGTTGAAGATATTTATCTTCCACCATTGATTTGAGGGATTTTTGTTGAGTACTTGGTAGTTACTCAGGAAGGTCAAGGTTATTACTGATGCAGAATCCAATTAATTTCCTATCAGTATGTTAGAGAAATACTTCAAAAAGCAAGCGCAAAATCCTGAATATTTTTATTTGTATTTTTTCTGCAGTATTAAAATTAACTTTTCTTTTATGATTGTTTTGTTTTTATAGAGCATTAGAAAGAGAGAAAAGACTTGAAGCAAAAAAGAAGAAACAAGAAGAAAAAAGGAAAAGAAAGGAAGAAAAGAAAAAACTCCGTGCTTTGAAGAAGAATGACAAGAAGAAACAGTTGGAAAAGGCAGCCATGCAGAAAGCGGAGGAAGCCAACACTAGACGCAGTGGACGTTTAAGAAATAAAAAAGTCGTTTTAGAAGAGAGGTATGGATGTTTTTTTTTATCAATCAGTTTAATTTGACATTGTTTGGATTAGTTTAATCTTTTACTACATGTTAAGGTAATCTCTTATTGTAAAATAAATATGCCCTTGGCAAATATCAGTCTGCTTTGTTAGCCTGAAATTTAGATCAATTATGTGCCATTTTCTTGTTTTTAACTAAATAGTTTCTTTTATCATAATTAGCTCAGTTCTTGCTAATTTTCTTACTAATTATTTTCTTCATGCACATGTTTCTATGGCTTATTTCTACCTTTATGCATTTGAAACTTAGAAGTTGCATTTTACTCATGTCATTTTAAGATTCATCAGTAGTCAATTTATATTACCTAGTGTATTCTATTTGCATTTTTATTTCACTATCATTCTAGTGACTCATATGAGAGTAGTAGCTCTTCAGAGGAAGAAGAGGAGGAAGAAATGGAGGAGTCTTCATCAGATAATGAAGAAAAAACACCTGTTAGAGGGCGTGGTAAGTCCAAGAAAACACCTGCAAAATCTACTGGGAAGAAATCAAACAAGAAAACACCAGCTAAGAAAGAAACTCCCAAGGTATACTTTTTGAATTTGATTGTTTATAAAAATTGTTTTTGTCATAAGTTATGAATGATTTTTTCATTTGTTTTTATATGACTAATTGTCACTGGGGTTTAATGCCGTTTTCAACAATTTTTCAGTTATATATGGCGACTGGTTAACCTAACCAGTTTTCCTGGACTGTATACTTACCAGTACTTACTTACCCTTCTCAAAGAGCCTGCAACTTCTCCACATATGGAGGAAAATTGCCATTTTTGTTAAATTTTTGTTGAAGGATATTACCTGCTGCAACCGGGTTACAAGTCCAGCGCATTAACCAGCGCATTAACCGCTGGACAATGGCCGCGGCTTGACTGATTTTTTGTTCTGTATACTTTGATGTAGCAGGTTTCGTATTAAGATTGAAAGCAAGTTGATTGTATTGATATATAGATGATTTACTGAAAAATTCAAACATACCCTGACTTTCAGAATTTAAATATACTGTTCAAGTATCTATCATGTTTGGTTTCCATTGCTTTTATTTTACAGCCAACTCGAACTAGTGCTCGTAAAACCAAAACAACAAAGAGAATGGAGGAATCAAAGGCTTTACTGCCAGAACGTAGTTCTAGAAGAAGTTTGAACTCTAAAAACAAGGTGGAGCCACTACCAACACCATCTGCTTATGACAGGTTTATACTTAATTTGAAACTAGACTTTCCATTGCTTTAATAAAGCAAGGGACTTATGTTTGATATTATTTACTTACTTAACTTTCCAACTTTGCTTTGAATTTTTGTTATTTAAATTTTTTAAACATCTTGATGGGTCTCCCTGGTGAACTGGTCATGGTCTCTGACTAGTAATCACCAGTCCCTCACCACTGGAGTTCGAATCCCGCCTGGAATCAAATTTCACATGTAAGGCATCCAGCTAGCTCACAGAAGGTTCATGGTTCTACTCTGGTCTACACCTTGGGTTCTCCTCCATCAGTAAAGCTGGAAAAGCCATGAAGTAACCTTGTTTGCTGGTTAGCTGTAGTTCTTAACTTTTTATGCTTCATTTGTCACATAATTTCAGTGAGACAGAAGAAGATAATGATTTGGATGTTGACAGTGGGCATGAATCTTCTGGTTCAATCAGATCTGAAACATCAAAGGTGTCTCAAAAAATTAGTGAGGCTGGTCGTAGAACATCAAGAAGACCAACTGCTAATGTAGAATTGAAGAGAGATCTTAGCAATGTAAATTGTGAAGAAGATGATGATGAAGATAGTAAGGGAAGTAATTTTAAAGCTGATGATGTAAGTGAAGGAAATGAAAAAGGTAGTAAGGAGAGTTATTTTAAAGCTGACGATATTATTAAAGGAAATGAAAAAGATGATGAGGGAAGTAATTTTAAAACTGATGATATAAATGAAGGAAATGAAAAAGATGGTGAGGGAAGTAATTTTAAAACTGATGATATAAGAGAAGGAAATGAAAATAGTGTAACTAACAACATCAATGGTGATAAAGCTGCAGTTGAGAAAGAAAGCTGTGACCAGTTAGTAGATGATCAAAAAATGGAGGTAGATGTGAAGGTTTGTAAATTTTTTATTCTTTTTTGGATTTAGACATGTTTTTTATGATATTTGTTTAATTATTATTATCATATTAATATCAAATCATGTTGTTCATAATGGTTTGTGAATTTAAGTAAGTTCAATTTTGAACTATGAATGGCGCTGTTATTTTATTGTTTGAACCTTATGTGTACATCATGATGTCAAGTATAGGAAGAAGCCCATTGTGATTACATTTTATAAGGAATATTTTCATAACTTAAATTGATATAATGTTGCATGTTTCTGTTTAGGATAAGCTTGATTCAACAGAAGATCAGAATCTGAATGAAGAAAATCGCGATGATTCTAATACTCTGAACCAAAAAAATGAGGAAGAGGAAATGATCCAAGATGCAATTGAAAAAACTGATGAAATAGAAGCTTCTGTGACTGGAAAAGATGATAATGTTGTAAATGAACACATTGAAAGCAACATAGAAGAATCTGAAGAAAATATTGACAAGGAAGGTTTAGGAGAAGGTGATGATGCTATGGAGATAGATGTAGGTATGAAAAAAGGAGAAAGTGAAACTAATCATGAAGTTACTTCTGATAAAAATGAGACTGATAAAATCTTAGACCCTGACCAGAAGGAGGCAGAAATTGATGCTGATGTCCAAGAAAATGATGATACTGCTAAAGCTAAAAACAATGCTAATGATATTAAAGATTCAGCTGATGACACTGAAGCATCAAACGACACTAAACCTGATGTCAAAACTGAATATGAACCGATGGATTTTGAAGAGACAAGTCGTTATAGCACAAGAGGTTTAAGAAACAGAGTTAAAGCTGAACCAGTCAATGTTAAGAAAGAAAAAACTGATGAAGTAGATGTGAAAATTGAGAAAGCGGAAGTGATAATTCCTGAAAAGCCAGCGGTTGCTCCTACACCATCTAAGTCAGTCACACGTTGGCATCTTGTTTGTGAGACCCTTGATGATTGGGTTAACCTTGCTGAATGGTTTAAGGACAGTGCTGTTAGATGTGAGAAAGCTCTCTCAAAGGAGATAAGAGAAAACTTTTTACCAGTATTACCAGAAATCATAGAAGCTAGGGTAAGTCAATATTTTTTGTAATGTTTTATTGTGTGTAGATTGTTTGGCTAAGTTGGCTAAGGTGCATTTTATGTTCTGATCATACTCTTATGATTTCCTAAACAGGCATATTTCTTGGCATGGGGTGTATTGATGTTACCTATATTTTGTCTGACTAGTTATTGTCATGATTATCTTCAGTTTCTTATACTGTCTATTTCATATTAATTTCTACTTTTAGTTTATTCATTTTAGTTTTTCTTTTGGCTTATTTAGTTTGAATTGATCAACTTGGAGACTCTGGTTTAATTAAAGTGATACATTTGTAAAATGTCAGAACAGGGCTTGACAAATCCACTCGTTGGCCCATAATTACAAGTAGAAATTGACAGAGGACGAGTTGAAATCATTGTAGAACTTGTTAAAATTCTTAGGTGGTTGTCCAGCAGGACAAGAAGCCTGAAAAAAATTGTCGAGCCCTGTATAATATCAGAAGAAATTAGATTTAATAATCTTACATCCTGAAAGAATTCCTGTATAAACAACTTAAATGAAGACATAATAAATAGTGTATCTGTGTATTCTTGAAAGCAAGATACAATGAAATGCTTGTCAGTTGCTTTGTGAAAGGGGAACAACTCCTGGTGTTCTGTATTTTTGCAAAGGGAGAGAACTGAGTATAAGATATAGTTTTTTGTTTGTTCCTGTATGTTGGATGGATTTTTTGGGAAACTTGTATTTTGGGGAAGGCGGGATTTTTTAATTTTTTTTTCTTGGATACTTGTCTTTCCAAGAAAAAAGAACATTAAAAATATCCTACCTCCCCAAAATACAACTTTTTTTAATGTTTTTTTCTTTGATGCTTACCTATCTCATACAGATTTTAAGGTACTTCTAGAAGATATTTTTTATTGTTCCTAATGTGGGTTCCATCTATATGTCTTTGTTTTTGACTTAAGGGTTTGAAACTGGATGTCATATATTGTGAAGCACCATTATTGTACTTACAGCTGGTTTGAAAAATGGCAAGTCTTGAGTTTATACATGATATTTTTACTTGTCCAGGTAATTGGGCAAGTGGCTCAAATTGCTATCTTTTGTGATTGATGATTTATTACATTATTTATGCAGTATAAAAAAATGACACAGAATGCTTCCACAGTGATGTTATTAGTGTATGTAGTTTAGAATGATACTTAAGCTGCTGTAATATTTATATTTTTGGGATGTCAATCTTGAGTAGAGCTATTTACATGAATTTCCATGATGTAATGATAATGTCAATATTTGTGGCATCTTTATTTTGTGATTCAGTTCTCCTGTCTTGGAAATGTTTATCTATTTGTTGGTTCAATTAATTCTAATTAGCTCATAGTTGAAAGTTTGATTCATTTTTTTGAGATGATAATATTTTTTTTCTAAAATGACTGAGAAACTATTATAAAATTTATTTAAAAACAATGTAACAAAACTATTTGTCATTTTTTGACATTTTATTTATGTGTTTGCAGCAATTTTTTTATTAGGTCTTCAGGGGAATCATATAACAAACAATAACAAACTTTCAACATTTGTAGACAAGACATGAATATTAATAAATGCTATATTTATAGCATTAAATTGGAATGCATGATTTATGAGGTAATTTATTGCATGAAAAACATGCACTCCTATAACAAAGTGATTAACTTCTATTTGTGTTTGGCTGAAATAAATTAATTTCTTGATTGTTGTTCAAACTTTACTCACTTTATTGTGTGCTGTAATGGCCTGATATATCACTCTTAAAAAATGATAAGTGCCTCTTGAGACATAGATACAGTAATTACAACATAAGCTTTATAGTACCTGCCAGAATATCATGTTTACTGATTTCTCATATTATTGTTCTCAGGGCATTTTTTCACTGGTAGGGAAAGGGCCTTTTTCTTAAATTTGGAGAAAAAAATCACTATCACAAGGTATTTTTGCAAAAGGGGAAGAAAAAACTTTATGCGAACTGAATTTTAGGGGAAAACTGAATGATTTTAAAGATTCATCCTGAGGGGAGACACCTACAAACAGCCCCTACTTTAGAAGGAAAAAAAACTGCTCTGTATACTTGTATTAAAACCCGTATTAACTTGTTTGTTCCAGACTGTTGGCAAATGATGTATAGTAACCAGTTGTCAGGACATTGAATTTACTGTGCAGTACTAGTCAATAAGGATGTAACAAACTCATAAAGCATTTCAAAAAAAAACTTTTCTTCCATTCCAAACTTTAAGAAATGTTATGCTTAGTCACTCCTTTTCAGAATGTCTTCCATCTCCCTAATTTTGGAAAAATCCTCAACTCTTAAGTTAGGGTTGGTATAGTTTACTATGAATTGAACAAGCCTAATCAAGCAATTAATTCATTATCAGCCTTGATAACCATATCTACTGTCTAAATGACAGTCTAAGATACATTCACTGGCTACCTTCATGTACATGATTTGATGATATGTGTTTCTTGCTAAGCCTGTATTGGAGTTCTGATCTATATTTAAGATTGTCACTGTTTCTGCTTTTAGTTTTAACATATTTTAAACTCTCAGATATTTTTCCATTGTTCAAATGTTTATCCTTGGAAACTTTTCCAATATTGGTTTTCCAGTCACTTAACTTTTGGAGTAAATGTATATCTTTATCTACTTCTGGTGTCTGTTGATCTTCATCAGTTATTGTATTGTCGTTTAAATCTTCAGCTGGTATCGTCATTTCAGTCTCCCATTTGTAAGTTAGTTTTTCTGTAAAATGCACCGTCATAGGTTTGTGGACTTCGTCATCTTTATGTTGTTGCTGTTGTTGTTGTGTCTGTTCTGAATTGTTACCATGGTTACCAGGTTGATTGATATCACAAAGGGCATTGTATTGCAGTGCCACCTGTTGGCTGAGGTAGTCTTGTACTACAACAGTTGTCTCCTCATTCTTGCACGATGTCCAGATCTCATGTACACACTGTAGAGCTTCCTTGTAGTGACTGAAAGTAAAAGAGTGGTTTTAAATTTTAGACCAATTGAACACTATAAATGTATGTTTTCTTAACAAAACTCCAACTTTTCAATTTTACTGATATTAAATTTGACATTTTCAAATGTAATTGAGTATGATTTGTGTGAATAGCAGGGTTTTCACTAGACATCAGAAGTTGAGCATAAAAAATGACCCTTAGCTGGTGATAATTCATAGAGTCAACAAAATTTACTTCTAATTTTATGGTTAATTTTACCATTTGGTACAAATTCCCAAGAGTCAAAAGCTTTATTTTACTGATTTCAAGAGTTAAAATGCTGTTTTAAGGATCAAATGAAAACCCTGAACAGCTTTCGGTTATTTTCCTTTATACAAGCAGAGCTTAATTTGATAATTTATCATTAGCACTCATTATTTTATCTCTAAATCATTGAACAATGTTTTCCCCAGTAAACACTTTCTATTTATGTGATGGATGTTGTTCGTGTTGATTAAGCCAGGAAATTTATGTCTGTGTTTGTACAAGTTAACTCTATACTGAGCCGTTATCTATTTATCATATCAAACATAGTATACTAATATTGATAGTGAAATAGTATGAAAATGATCTGTTTCTTGTTTTTATGTTTGCCAGCATGCGACATGTGTCTTTGATAGGCTGATAGGGAATAATTATACAGAAAGTTTAATTGACCCTATGTGTATCAGGCTGGTTTAGTACCTATAAATATCAGATTCATGTACATTAAAACATATTCATTGATGATAATAGCTACCTGCTTAATGGAGTGTATAAATGCTTTAGGTTACATTGTCGACAAATAGTAAAACAATTAATAGGGTGGAACATAATGGTTATATTAGCAAAATCTTCTGTAATTACAAGAATTGTTTCTCATATTCAGTACTGGTGTTAGTTTATATAGAAACTTCAGTACAGGTTGTGGTAGTTTATTGGGCTATGTTAGAAAAATTGGCATCAATTGTTTTTATTGATAAGGTTGGCATCGTATTGTATACCCCCTATCATGTATCATTAGTTCCAAGTATTTAGTTGTCCTTAAAATTGCTTATCTTTCATTTCTACTTTCTATTGATTTTCAATCCTGTATTTATTGGTTTTCATGGTTCTCACCTATATTCCAGTTTTTAGGTCACCACTTTCCTTCAGGGGTTTTAGACTAAGATTTTTTAGGGGGAGGTCCCTGTCTTTGGCATTGGGCACTTAATAAGATGTAGAATAATTATGTGAACATGACAGTATTTTCCAGGTTATTGGGTTGAGAACCATATTTAGGCCTATAATTAGTTAATTAAGGGCCACGATCGTAGGGATTTTTTTCTTTTACATTTTTTTTTACATATATCAGCAACACTGTTGTAAAAATTACAAAATAGCACTTAGATTTGGATGCCCTAAAACTTTTGAGTCAGCTGGTATGAGATGGGTCAGTCAGGCAACTGGATATAAACCTAATTTTTTTACGCCTTATTGATTTATTTCTTTATCAGTATTCAATTAAAATCATTTGATTTTATTGTTTTTATCCTTATTTTTGCAATTCTTCAAATTTAAATGTTCTTTATTAATGAGTGTCAATTTGTTCAGCTCTACCTGCTAGAAAGTTTAAACAGTAAAATATTTCTATTGTTTGACATCCAGAAATTCTGTTATGTATGTATTCTTAGTTTTATTTCTGTATTTTTTGTTCGCCAATTTGGTAAGCATTAGGAGTTGATAAGTCACTGGAAATTTTCTACTTAATGCCAAAGCAAAGCTTAGTCAAACTTGTGTTTGCAGCCTCCTCCAAATCAAGGCCACCCTGTGAATAAAGGCCATTCTTTGAAAAACTGCCATTGATTGTTTAAAACAAACTGACCTTTGAATAAAAGCCATCGGTCGATAAAGACCACATTTTGTCTTTCCAAAGAGTGGCCTTTGTTCACGGGTTTGACTGCACCAAAAGTAATGTTTCATGTCCTGTATGTGACATTTTAAATTAGATTGTTCTGTAATTATATTTTAATGAATCAGTTGACATTGTGTGCATTAGTGTGTCTTTCTGAGCTAAAATTTGCCTAATTATGCATATTAGCCATTGCCTCTTTAATAACAGGGGACAAAGGGTTCAGCTAAGGACATGCACCATAATTGTCAAAGGTCAAAGGGCACTTAGCATTATCATACAGGGACAATATAATTATATTAGGGTAATGAATGGCTAGTTTTATTTAGTCTGCATGTCTTGTTAATAGTCATTGTATTTCAGATGCAGTATCCCGCTGTGTGCCTTTCCAGTTTCTCTACGTTATTTCATTTAATTATAGGAATGTGTTGGGAAAAGAAATCTGTCAATTCTTTGTCTTGGCTTTAATCTTTATTTGGTATCTTTGAGATTACAAGGTTTATTGATGTCAATGAAACGCATTGTTTAACATGTCTTTGGCATAACCCACTTGTTCATTGACTTGGGTGTGTAATACTTATTCATTCATGCCATATTTGTTATACTTTATATGAAATACATAGTAAAGGATGCACTGCACCAAATCACATGCACTATTTTTTAACCAATCTCAAATTGATTACCTCCCTTTGGATATATAATTATTATATAAACTTGAGTGTATTTGTTAATGTAATAGGTGTGATATGGATTTGTTGAATTTGTAGGCAGAGTAAATCTGATTGAACTAAATGTTTTACTGAATGTAAGAATCTAAATGTCCATTTTAGGAGCAAATTATCATTTCATAAATTTCTCACTATCAGGCAACTACCTGAGTACTACTGAATACTGTTCATAATGGCAACTGTTTGTATGAAGTTCATTGATTATGCAAAAAATGTTTCTATTGAATTAACTTAATTACCATTCCATACATAGATAATATCAGGATATGAAACCCTACCTGTCAATGAGATTGTGGGCGTTAGAACAAATAATCTGCAGTCAATGGATTGCTTTCCATTACACAAATTTAACTGAATGTCTAGTCAAAAAATGTCTGGAAGCTGTTATTTTTATCATGTTGGTCTATATATAAATTCTTGTATTGTTCCATTTGTCCCAGTTTTTGTTTACTTAATTGACTAAAATTGTACACAAGTGATTCTTATAGATATGTCTTGTTTTCTCAGGGTTTTTATAAACATGGCTTTGTTTGAACTGTTCATGGATTTTGAATGAATATTAAAGGGATAAGGCTGGCATGTTTCATTCATTTTTTCTCTTTCGTTTTTTTTTTAATTTTCAACTTTCACCCATGTATATATGATTAAGTTTTTGTGATTTTTAATGTTGCATTGTGTCCAAGTATTTAGGTAAGGGTATTCCATATTAAATTTGCTTTTAATTGTGCTTCATTTACATACTCTAGACAAACAAAGCTAAACAAATGACTTCATAATTCATTCAAATTTTTATTATTGTTATTTATTGTTGGAAAATTCGAGTGACTTAACAAAAAACATGGTCACCATTTTCTGTTGATTCATGAAGAAAAAAATATCTGAAAGGTTTTCTTGGGGATGGGGGAACCATTAAAACTAGGAATTTATTTTTAGTGATGGTAAAATCGGACTGGATATTCAGTTACAAAAAGCAGTTAAAAATTTTTTGTTGATATTGTCATTTGGCTGGCAGGGGCCTCCAAATGATTATGGTCTCTGACTTTTAATCACTAGCCCCTCACTGCTGAGTTTGAATCCCACCCAATACCAAATTTTACATGTGAGGAAGCTGCCGAGCTTGCTTATGAAAGATGGGTGGTTCTACCCAGGTGTAAGCCTGGGGTCTTCCTCCACTGTTAAAGCTGGAAAGTCCCCAAATAACCCTGGCTGGTGATGCAACATTTAAACACCAGTGAGAAAAAGCCAACTTTTCACTGGATGCATTCACTGTCATAGTTACATGTACCTCTGTTTATGAACTTATCATTTTATTCACTTAATTGATTCATAACAAAATAAAGTAAAGGTTCTTCAGAGAAAGCTGGTGCTACAACAATCACTCTTAGGTTTAATGAAGTACATACTAATTACAGTCTGTAAGGGTAGAACTCTCACCACATGATGTATCATTGTAATGTTAAACTTTATCTAGGTCTGAGTTCATATTGTGTGTTTATACATATAGGTGCGGGGTATGCTCATTAATTTTTAATAGTTTCACACTAAAATAGAATTTCATACAATTAATTTTATATTTAAATAAAATTTGTATTGATTACCTGAACTGTTAGCATTGTTAAGTTGGAAAAAAATCAAATAACATTGTTTATGCCTCTGTTTATTATACAAACTCATGTTTGAATGCTTTCAACTTTATGTTTGAATCTGATTCTGTGTAAGGTTAGATTTGAGGCTGGTTGCATGAAACTTTATTTTTTGTTATTTTCTGAATAACTTATGTGAACAGTGGCAAGTTTTGCTTATGAAATGCTACTTTAACTTGTCCAAGAGGGGTTAATAGCTTAAGTCATTGATTGATACAGATCACATGAGAATAAACATTTGATTGATTGCAATTAATTAATTATGAATTATTATCTGTGCTATACTGTCATATCTGTTAACCCCCAATACTTGGGAAATACACCCTCTTTTCTCCATGCCCACTCCCCTGCAATGACACTTGGCTCTGTAATTGTTTTGTTATATTTTTTTTTCATAATTAAAATGTTCTAAAATGATTAAAATTTGAGTGACCTTACTGCCACCTTTAGATTAAAAACCTTCAAACTTTATATGAAAGGTTAATATTTTTCCATCTTATTTCACATTCAAGGCATTAATTCCTTTTTTGTTATAACTTCATTTGTTATCATGGAAACATTAACTTACCTGCATATAATTTGCTTTAATAGCTCCATAAACATTGAATTCTCCGGTTTGTATTTAAAGATGTTTAAAATCCATTTTTCACCGTGAACATCTTTCAGACATTGAACTGTTTTAAATTCAAAGTCAGACACTGATGAACACTTAGTACTCGTTCCTGTCTGTTGTCCAGGTGTGGCTTGATTTAATCTAGATTGTATTTTGGAAACTTTTATCATGGTACTGATTTCTGGTGAGTCTGTCGTTATTAAGACATTTTGGCTCTTTGAGAAATCTAATAATAAAATTATTATACTGAGTACGAACATATCCCAAAAACTCAAAATAACTTTTAGGCACATTGTTTCTTTCCTGTATTTTTACAGTATATTTAATTCCATGTATTCAATATTTTCCTTTTAAGTTGTATTCATTTCACTATTTCACCATTTATCATTACATTTGTCCATTGAATTAAAACACCCAACTACTTGTCATTAAAGTCAAGTTTATTCATAAACTTAATATAAATTTCCACCATACAGTGATTTAACTTTGTCACTAGGTACTATCAGTTCTGGTTACACCATGCAGTGATTTAACTTCGTCACTAGGTACTATCACTTCTGGTTACAACGCCTGTTCACTGATCCATCCGTGGAAATGATCTGCCAATAATTGTCTTGGTTTATGTGACATGATTGGCTCAGCGCTAAATTTAAACCATAGTAAAACTGGCTAGAAAATAGATTTTAGTTTCCTCATGCCTATGAATAGTGGAAATATTGGTTCAGTGGCTGAATAGCGACAGCTGAGACTAATTCGATCAGAAAATAGGGATTCCTTGGCTTACCTGTATGACATCATCATGTGGGTTTATTAATTGGTATTTTGATGTTATCAGAGCTTGATTGATATCCACTGGGTTAAGATATGAATTCATTGTGATATTTCATAATAAAATGTATATCATGTGACGTAACTTGATAATATCACTTTTAGGATTGTCCTTGGAAAAGGTGTTATATTTTCATCTGTTGTTACACAGTATGAAAAACTGTTCTTATACTTAGAATTGACATTTACATCAAAGCTATCATTAATTATATGTGAATTACATAACATAAGTGTTTTGGGATAGTAATCCAATATGGTGCATTTTATTTTATTCAGAATGGTCATGATGTTTTTTTGTTTAGATACCAGTAGTCTCATTTGTTATAAATTGTTAACATTCAATGTTGAACAAGTGACTGCAGATTCAGAGCATTTTTTGTAGTTTATCTGATTATGTAAATTTTAGATTAGTAAAGTCAATACTGAAATTTTAGATATGTAATGTCAATGTCGAAGAATGGTCCATTTTTTAAGTTTGTTTGAAATTTTGTTTATGACCAGTTGATAAAACGTTTTAGTAATATTTGACAGAAGTACAGCTTGAAAATCTTATTTTTTTACTTGAATGATAACATTTGAAAAACAATCATATCTTCTGAATTCAGGACAGGGTTTTGTATTATCTAGTCTTGTTTATGATTTTATAACTGTCAACACTAAAAAACATACTTATTAGGCCTGAAAAAAGTTCATAGTCACCTGACTTACCCAATTATGAGGCAATTCTCAAGTCTCTAACAGCAAAATCCAAAATATAAAAATATTTGGGAACAAATTATACCTGCAAAGTATGAAAGGTAGGATTATATGAAAGAAGTTTTTTTATCTACCTACTCTATTTTTCTTGGAAAAGGATTTATGATTATTTTATTGTATGGACGGTATACTGTTACCTATGATTATTTTATTGAATGGACGATATACTGTTACCTATTCTGTATTGATATTAACCAGTACTGACTGTAAACAACCCACATCAATTGTCATTCTCATACCAAGCCAAATCCCATGCTGATTTACGAAAAATCCAGCCGTCTGCTTCTTTGTAATTTGGCAGCTAAACTGTGATTTTGTTGTGGAATAGAAGTTAAAAGATTGGCAAACGTCGTTATCTGACTGGTTATTGTTGTTATTTTCAAAACGATTACAAAATTAACTCTAGACTGGTTATCACATTTTCATCTTGAATCAAATTCGCTGTTTGTCACATTTTTGAAGAAGAAAGATTTTTGGCACTTAGTAAACAAAAATTATTTGTATATTTTTGTTCTCAATGTGTATGTGCAGCCTATTTTTCTCTCTGGAATTCTATTTCAGTTATTTTCCTGAAAAACTTTGCGCATAAAATTCCAGTTGTGGGTGGTATGTAATTTGTCTACAATAAAAATGTATCAAAAATGAGTGCAAAAAAAGTTGTTTGAACATCAACACCCACTCAAAAAGTGCTTTATATTTCATGAAGAAAATGCAAGTTCTGGCATTAATGCTTACAGTCTGATGTTCAGAAATGTCATCGACTGGCATCTTCTGATTGATTTTATAAGAAGTGCTTTTCTAAATATCTTGCATTCTTCGCATTCCTGGCTTGCGTGACAAGCAATGGAAACATCAGACATTTGGTTGTCATTGATTATAAGATGATTACACTGGTGCTTGATTCACATGATGTGTTACAGATTGCATTCCTATGATCAGTGTTTATTGCAGTTTTATCAGATTATATCTACGTTTTTATCCGTTTTAATTCGGATGGTTAACATCTCAGTTTGACCATTTTACATTGATGCAAATCATATTTTGTCTGGTAATTTTGGAAGAAAGCGTATCTGCCATGTTGATATTCAGGGATATGTGGAAAGTATACGTTTCTATTTATAGCATTTCAAGAGCAACTTAATGCCGATGAAACTGTCGATATAATGATAGAAAATTCAGTAAGTACTCTAAAATAGCAACAGTCTATTCTTGATGTCCTTGTGGTGTTGTTTTTGTGCACTCAGTTCAATACATCATAGCTGGATCTGTTCTTTACTTTTTTGTTTTATTCCCACAGAAATTTTTTCATGTAAGTATCTAAATTATTTTTTTTAAATGAATTGGAAAAGTATTTCATAAATTTGCGACTCCCACTGCAAAATTTGTGAATCAATCAGAACATACAAGTACAGTCCTATCTCCTTCAACTCCACCTCTGAACAAAGCCAACCACCCTTCAACACCACCACCTTTATCAACCCCATTAATTTTGTATTAAAAGGTCCATGTAGCACCACCTCTTAACAAGATATTATTATGATGTTACTTAAATTCAGATGAAAACCAACCTTAATATTTGTGCAATTCATGGAAAAAAAACATTCAAATGTTTGTGAAAGAAAAATAAATACTGAATATATACAATACTTGAGGTTGTACACTGATACACTTTATATTGAGTGTATACTCTGAATAATCAATGAACCTCCACACAACAACCAAGTGTGGATTTAGGGGGGGGGGGGGAGCTGGCATGCGCCCCGCTCTAAAATCTGGTAGGAATAAGTAAAAAAACGTCAGTTATGTACTGATTGTGTCCATATTCTTCATAAACATCAAAACTTTACACCAACCCCCCCCCCACCAAATATCCCATAACAACCTCTCTACAAAGTCAGATTTTAAAATTTCTCCCAAGTGGTGTTTATACAGAGGTTGGACTGTATAAATGTTTTGATTGATATTTTTATATGTACCGGTTCATGTCATCAGTGTTACTTGTCTGTAGATTATTGTGTGTGATTGATGGTGGAGCAACATTAGGTATGGATACCTGGAATTCCACAGTTGTGTGAGACTGTGTACTAAAACTGACAAATGTCAGTACTAGACAAATAATACCTTTTTGATGTGTGTGTGCTGAGAAACAAGTCTGTGATTTTATGAAGATAATGTTACCTAGTCACAACACATGTTGTCATTCTGTTCAATTTCATGTCATTAAGGTGAAAGAGAATATTTTTTTCGCTGATGTCAGTTAGATTTTACTACATACAATTAAGTTGTGCCGATACTGGTTTTCTTGACTAAGTAGTATTAAACTGTCAGGTGTGGAACATTGCAAATTCATAATTGAGTTTATACCCCTTTAAATATATGTCATTATAGATTTGAATTGAGTTAATTGGGAAGTGTTTATTAGTTTCTGACATAATTATGTTGTATTAAATAGATCTTATTATGTCATTAGTACTGTAATACTTTACTATGATAATCAGATTGCAGTCAGTATGAAAATCAGTCTTTGTAATGTTCGTATAATTAAGTATGTCTATTTATTGAATGCGTAATAAGTCAGATAGATATTGTTGTGTAGTGATTGTGGTATACAGAAGGCTGGTATTTGTTACTAAGCGTTCCGATTGCTCTCAGAATAGAAGCTTGCCTCACTTTATTGATTGATCTTAGAATGTTTTGTTTTCATGTACTCGAAGTATTTATAGCATGATTTTATCATAGTATCCTTGTTCATTGTTTGTGGTAAAGGTCTTTCTGCGTAATTATAAAAATACTCAATATTTGAGGTGATTATTTTCAGTACATTGTAATAAAATCAAGTTGTGTATTAGTAATGTAAATTTTAGATGGATTTTTTTATTATAACACCTGCATTGGATCTCAAATGTTTGGGGTCAATCAGGTGAAGAACAAGCTGTGTGAAGGGGTGGGGGTGCAGTAATTAGGCCTAAGCAAAAAAAAGGTTTGTTTCTGGTTACATGCCCAAAAAATATTGGTCGGTAGGTAGGGATTTTTTTTATGTTTTTTTTTTTACATATATTGGCAACACTGTTGTGAAAATTACAATATATCACTAAGATTCGGATGCAGTAAAAACTTATGAGCCGGTAGGTAAAAGATAGGTCTGTAGGGTAACCAGAAACAAACCTTTTTTATGCCATAATAAGTTCAATGCAAAATAGATCATGTAACTGAAGATGTTTTTGAACATTTGAGCTTATGTTAGTTAATTAAAAGTTAATTACAACATACAGTCTCCATACTTAAGTCTTGTATACTTGCAGTATTTTACAGAATATTTGATAATTAATGCCCTCAATAAATACTTTGTTTCTAAAATTATCAAATTTTATCCTGTGATTTTTTTTCACTGGGTTTAATGTCATTTTTCAACAATTTTCAGGTATATATGGCAGTTGGTTCACCTAACCAGTTTTCCTGGACTGTATACTAACCTGAACTTACTTGCTTTACCCCTTCGGCAACTTTTCCACAAATAGAGGAAAATTGATTTTTTTGTGGTTGAACCTGGATCACTGGGTTACAAGTCCAGTGTACTAAACATTGGACCATGGTAGTGGCTTTATCCTGTGTTTCAAAAACAAAAAGAACAACAGCACTATTTTTAAAAAATCTGCAAATTTTAGCGCCCTGGGAGCATTTATTAGGTGAACATTTGGTATGTAGGATTTGAATTTAGCCCCTAAAGTGTAGGTTTTGTTAAAACATTTTGATAACTAATATTTTCAAACCTTAAAATTCATAGTTTTTACTAACTGCATTGAATCGAAGCCACCCTCAGATTCTGTTCAGTGTATTCATTCTAATGAATATAATAATCAGGGTGATTGTTCTCCTATAATATTGAAAGTTTTTTGTTAGTCAAATCTTCCTAATTCAAGGTCCCTGAGGATCCAGGCAGCCAGGAGACATTTCTTGTAGTCTGTGCCTCTTCTTACCTAATAGTACAAATAACATTGAAAATTGCAATTAGAGAAACCGATGTTTTGTATTATTGGTATTGAAGGTCGTATTTAGAGTTTCCAGACATCAACATGTCTGAGAATGCATCCTGGAATGTTATAAATTTGTTGGCAAGTTATCTACTGCTATAAAAATAATAGCTAATCTTTATAACATCAATATTCATTTGAGGTGACATTTGCACGGAACCTTGTACAAGATATTAACAGGTGGTTGTGTATTGTTACATTGTGATGGATAATAATTATTCCAAAAATTACAATCTTTTACGCTGTCTATGTACACTCTGCCAAGGTTCTTTTTTTTCCTGTTATACTGTTCGATAGGTTTCGTGATGTGGAATCACCTTAGTGCGGAATTCTGGATAGAAGTTGTGAAGTCTAGTAAAATACCTGGTGCCGGTGTTATTTTTCATATTTTAGAGATTGAGCGTTGTTTAAATGGATTTGTAAAACCATTTGATATAACATTTGGTAATCATTTTGTCGAAGATTATAATCAGAATTTTGTTGTTATGTCCTGAGACTAAATCTTTTTTCAAGCCTTTATGTGACTGGTCCCTATGAATACCCCCAACTCCCTTGTCCTGCTAGTTTCAAAAGGAGCTGATATAAATGATAAAAGTTCAGCATCTTATTTAGTACTTTACCTGAAATCCTAGTTGTCTGCAACTTATTACTTTGTTTTAATTAGCAATATCCTCAATTTGCATCCTAAAAAAGAACAATGAAAATATCTAGAAAAAGATGTTACATTTTGTGTAAGTGGATTTGACAACAACACACATTTATTAGTGCTTGGTTGAAGTGCATTTATGCATCTTTGAATTGTTCTTTAGTCCAATGATTCTATGAAATTGTTATAATAATGCCATAAAATAAAAGTACATTTCCCTTTGCCAGTTGATAATGTTTGTTGCGCTGATTTTTTGACATTGAAAACAAATTGGTTTCTTAGGTTTTGCGTTTTATGATAGCTTACTTTGGCATGTTTCATTGAGCCCTCATATTTGCTGATGTTGCTTCTTTTTCAAGTCACTTGAGCTCGAAAAGCCTGTCAAATGAATTTTAGATTTGTTACAACTCAAAAAGTTTCAACAATGCCGACAGTAAGTTGTTATTACTGGCAGTAAGTTTTCAAATATTGATTACAAGTATATTATCTGTTCAAAGCTCGGTAACTATTTGGAATAGTCCCGATTATATGTATCGGTGATATTAGTATTTAAAGCTGTCTGACAAGAATTGTTGTAATTACCTGCTCAAGGTGTATAAACTATAGTATAGGTTTTTGAAATCTTAATTATATATCTGAAGTTTGATCTGAAATTATCCGTGGCAGTCTATTCTTTCTCAAGGATTGTTGGATGAATGTGGGAAACTGATGTTTATAGCTAATATTTATCTACGTCTGTTATCACTACTAGGTGGTCGATGGGATAAACTTGCCTTACTTTCTGTTGTGTTAAGAGTACAAAATGTCCCATTTATTCAAATCATCTACTGTAAAACTTATTCCAGAAAGACCATCTTTCAAAAGGAAAAATAGTCCTATAGAGGTGGTATTTATATAGATATTAAAATACAAATGATTGTATTGGAGTGAATCCACTGGTCTTTACCGACAAATGGGCTCGTTTTGCAGCATTGCAGACTTGACAATTTTTTTTCAGGCTGCATGTCCCGCAGGACGACCGGTTTAGAATTTTAACTAGTTCCACTGCAATTTTAGCCCTTCCTAAGTCGGTTTCTACTTGTAATTATGAACGGACAAGTGTATTTGTCAAGCCCTGTGCAGAATTATTGCAGACTTTGTTTGGCAAAACTAATTTTGGTATGAATGAATTCAGTAGATGAAAAAAAATTAGGACCTAATTGTTTTATTACATAGGAGATTTTTAGCATTTGTCCAAATGCAGTATAAAATGCATTTCCCAATGCAATCCTACATTACTTGTCTGAATTAATTTATCTTGTCCAGGCTATTGGTGTAATCTGCTTCAGGCCTGTGGGTTGATGGGACAATTAATACACCTGAGATGTTCTAGGTCAGTGCTGTCATTTCATACCATTTACTTGGTAGAACAACTTCCAGTTTTGTCACTTTGAACTTTTTAGTGGTAAGATGGTAAAAATCTTTGATGAGGTTTAATATATCTGCCTTGTCACATTAACTCTCTGTTTAAGATGAAATTAAACACCTACCACTGTCAAATGACCATATAATAGTGTTATTGTTGCAGAGTTGTTAACCCTTCAATTATATAGTTTTTCGCTAGACTGGTTGTAACTCAATTTAGATAAAAAAATCTGTACAGTTTCATTAGATACTCATTCACAATAAAGCTTAGATTAGGACTGGTGGTCTCTGTGATTGGTTCATTGATCACAAGGACTGGATACAGATTTATTTTTCAAAAGAGAAACATTGTATCCATACTTCGTTATTGACAAGATCCAGCTAACCTTTTGAAACCTTTGTCTAACTTGTGATTGAGGTAAAGTAAATGTTTTGAAGTTAATTAATAGAAACTAGCCACCCAGGATGATTATCAAGTATTGTAGAGTTAAGTACAATGAAAGTTGAGAAGAATTTGTGATGGAGATTGTCCTTAGTGTGAAGTGTTTTGTTGGTAGTGACCAGTGGTCATTAAGGTATTGACAAAGGTGTGCTGCTATGTTGGTGGTCATTTGATCATAATGGTCAGTTTTGTTTATGTTTCTCATACATTTTGAAATAATTATGTCACACTAATTTTATTTAGATGTTATAGCTATTCTGATGGACACGCAGTCATAAAAAATCCATTTCATGGCTTTATTCCCATCCATATTTATCTAATTTAGTTATCTGAATTACATACTGTACTGCCTGAAAATATGATGTACTCAACTAAGACCTTATCAGATTGTTTATTTGCAGTTTGTCAATAAATTAGCATGAATTTACTTAATGAACAATTTCATATTTTATGAGCAGTTGGGCAATTATTGAAACAAATTTAATGATAGAATGGGAGTATAAAATACCATGAACACACTTTTCCAATTAAGAATAAAATAATTATCTTAAAAAGGTATTATAAATATTATGAAGAGCAAGTTAATGACTCCTTCATTATTACAGACAAACACAGACTATTTATACAACTACCTGGCTTTATTAAGATAATTGCTAAATGTTGTATTTGTAACATTACAAAATAATTTTCAAGAACTGTTGGTCAAAAGGCCAATTATCTATTCAAATTTAACAGGTGGAAAGTTCAAAAGATTGCTGACTGTTTTCTTGTATGAGATATATCTGGTTCTGATAGTTAGGACAATGGTTAAAAACAAGCTTTTGATTGGTTAGATTTGAGCACATTTTTTTAAATTGACCAATAACAACCCAGCATTCTAAGAGTCATACCTGCACTCAATTTAATGGCTAATGACACTTAAGACTTAAGTATGCATTAGTAGCTACGGCCGTGGTCCAGTGGTTAGTGCGATGGACTTGTAACCCGGATATCCGGGTTCGAATCCCGGTTGCGGCTGGTCATACCCTTCCATGAAAATTTGACAAAAATGTCGATTTTCCTCCATATGTGGAGAAGTTGCAGGCTCCTTGTGGAAGGGTAAGTTAGTACTGGTTTGTATACAGTCCAGGAAAACTGGTTAGGTAAACTGGTCACGGTATTTAACTGAAAAATTGTTGAAAAACGGAGTTAAACCCCAGTGAAAATAAGTCACATAAAAACAAAACAAGTATGCATTAGCATTATATCAAAATATTGATATTTATGCCAGCAATTATCTGTCAAATGTATTTGTATGATTTAATGTTGTGTTGTTATTGAACAGACTTTATATTAAAGTCAGACTAAATTAGAATACAGAACAGTGTCTGTCTGTGACATTCTCTAATGTATTTATGTGTTTCAGTCTGTACCCAAACGTGATTGATTTACCCAATATGTAGCATTTGTGAACATGAACTATGTATGTTTTGTATTTCAGGAGAAAGAGAAGACTCGTAAACTGCTGCAGGAACAAGAACTAAGACGTTCCAACAGAATCACATTGAAGATGCGTGAGAAAATGGAGCAGGTAGGATCTTTATTGTTATTGATGAGACGTATTGAAATGTATTGCTCTAAAGCTTGCTATGGCGAGTGATAAAATTCCCCTGTTTCGAATCTTTGGGGCTGTACGTCATTGAATGTCTCATATATGCATGATGGGATATACCTCTGCTCATTTCATCCAAGGCTCTTATTAATCATGCAGATGATAAATTTCCAATCATATTCCTTGACCAGCCAGTAAGACGTAAAAAAATTGTTTGTGTCTGGTTACCTGACCTGCCCTAATTTTTCCCTGCAACCCTAGACTTTATTTGGCCCCAAAGGAATGTACATCCACTATCTTACTTATATTTACTTTTCTGCGCAAAAAAATTGTCTCAACAGCAACTTTCAAGAATAACACTCCTAGTAAGACTTAATAGGGTCAGTTGATAGAATGTAACTTAGTTACAAATAATGGTTTGAAGTGCTAAGCTAAGATAGGTATGTGATGTTACACCCTGATGTCTGGAGTTTGAATCTTGTATTCTTGCAGATTCTATCACTGAGTCAGGTACAAGTACTGGAAATTTCACTAAGTGGAAGTGATCTTGTTAATTAATAACTGTTTCATTCTTTATGTAAAAAAGACCTTGAGTTATTAAAGTGTACAAGTTGTATCTTTTAATTCTTTCAATTTAGGAAAAAATCCTTGCTGAAGCTCTGGCTGAAGAGGAAAAAGCCAGAATTCAAGCTGAAGAAGATAAAAGATTGAAGGAAGAACAATTAAGACTGGAGGATGAGAATAGACAGAGGGAAGAAAGGAGAAAAGCTAGAGAAGGTATAAGCACTAACTGAAATATACACATTGTAAGCGAAGACTAGATGACATAAAAATGTGAAAACAGTTTTGGACTAGACAAAGTATGACTGGCCCATGATATATATTGATTTTAATTTTCACTAAAAATGTATCAAAAAAATAGCACAATCTTTTGCATTGACTGTCATTGTAATAATATGTATCTTGTGTGACTTAATAAAATGATGGTGTAAATAAACCAACAGACGCATGTGTAATGTGAACATACACCCGACCTGTCAGAATCTTTTGTTTAAAACTGTTGTATTTTGTTTTATAATATTGTAATATTGTAGTGTTCTAACTGTATTGAATTGTATGAAATTTTAATTAGCTGTGGTAGATATCATTTGTATTTTCCATAAACTACACACAACCATATTATAAGATTTACTTCGTGGATATGACTTCATTACCTTCAAATAGCATTAAAACAACTGATACAGCATTATAGCTTTGTACTTAACAGATTGTCTGTATTTGTATGTTACAGAGAGAGCTCAACGTTTGTGCATGAGAGAAGAAAGAGCTAGACTCCTAGCTGAAGGCAAGGAGATTCCACCTGAGTTGATTTATACTGGTGGTCAGAAGTATAAAGATGATGATGATTCTGATGATAGCAGGTATATACTTCCACTCTGTGAAGTCTGAGAATTTTTTTTTTGGTCGAGTTGTCCTCCCATAGACATGTGCTTTCATGGATGATATGTTTTTGTCTGACAGAGTTGTTCCCCTTTGAATGTCTTAAATTTTTATTCTTTCTTGCCTTTTGGAGTTGAAATATTATATATTATGCTGTTTAAGTGTATGGAAACAGTTAGGTGTCTTATAAAAGCATGATGAAAATGTTTTTAATATCTTCAGTATGAAAGCTGTTCAGTTGTATTAAAATTTTTATTAAGGTACACCATCTTAAATATGTATAAAAATAAAAGTATTGAAATGGATGATCTTGTAAACCAAGTTCTATTCAGCAATTATAAATTTGATATAACTGCTTGTATTTCTTATGCTAAGAATCATTAATGGTGAAAATTCTGTTTATAGGTGTGATCTTAAAGATGAGGAAGATTATGCAGCATTGATGAAAGGTAGGTAACTCATGATTCCTGGTTTACCAACTTGTAGGCAAACAGGTGATTCTTAAATAATGTGATTATTCTTTGATTGATCCGGATGATTTGATGAACTAAGATTATGTGAATATCCAAATGAGGTTTGTTATTTATTGAAGTGTTTATTCCTCTTAATCGTGTGCTTGTGTAGATTTCTCTGTCTTTCTCTGTTTTCTGTGATGTATGTTTTTATGTCTCCATAACAGTCCCTCTCATCATAGTTAATTCTCTGGCACTCAGTTTATGATCTGACAATTTTACCAGGTTGTTTTTTTTTTGAAAGAAAAATTCTTGTTATTTCATTTGGGGATGTTGGAGGGCGGGCATCCACAATTTCTTCTGTGTACAATTCCTCCTACATTTCTCAAGGGATTTCAACCAAAACATGGTTGTGTGACATTTCCAGTTACTTGTTCATTTTTTGTTTAAAATGTTTGTTTTTTTGTCTTTGTAAGTTGTAAACCTGCATCCATACCGCCATGAAATACATGTTACGTTTATTAGTCATTATATTATGACCCCAGTGTTTTCCATCTCCAAAGTTACTCTAGTGTACTAAGAAATATGTTTAATTGGTTTATTTGAAGATCTACAATACCAAATACATCACAATATCCTAGAGTGTACAAATATTTTACTGGATTAGTTAGGATTTTTTTAGGAGTTTAACATTGCACCAACAGCCAGGGTGACTTTTCCAGCTTTAACAGTAGAGGAATACCCTAGGCCTACACTTGGGTAGAACCACCAAACTTCCACAAGCTAGCTGGTCAGCTTCCTCGCTTGTGCAATTTTTTCCCCACTTGGGATTGGAACTAATAGTGATGAGGGGCTAGTGATTACAAGTCAGAGACCATAACCACTCGACTCTGGAGGCCCCTACTTAATGTTACATTTGATCTATTTCAGTTATAAGTGCTATGAAATATCACAAAGATTGTTGGCCGTTTCTGGAACCAGTAACTAATGAACAAGCACCTGATTATAGTGATGTAATCAAGGTATGTTGTGTTGACTTATTTAATTAATAAATGTTCACTGTTTGTTTTATATCTTTATTTTAAATTTCATCCTAATACTGTGAAATTATATTGTAATAAAAAATAATCTAAAGAATTCCATGAATTTAATGTGTTCTGGTTTGTTTTTGTTTCAATATATTGTTTACATACTCTCAGGATTTGTATGATTGAAGTGGTAAATTTTGTAGGTCGGTAACTGTCTCTTGACAAAAGGTAGTTTCGTTGATTTCTTTTACTATGGAAACACTTGTATTTTACAGAGACCTATGGATTTATCAAAGATAGAAGAAAAGGTTGAGAAAAGAGAATATCGTTCTCGACTACATTTTCTGTCAGATTTCCGACTCATGTTCAACAATTGTAAGAGATACAATGGACAAGATAGTGGTACTTTTCTGTTATTCTTATGTCTTAAATACAAAGCATAAACAGATTCACAGAATCACATGCAAGAGAAAGCCATGCAACTCATACAAGATATGATTTCTTTCTCTGGGTTTAATGTAGTTTTTCAACAACTTTTCAGTTACATGTATATGCAGTCAACAATTTCTCCACATATGGAGAAAAATCAACATTTTTGTCAAATTTTCATAGAAGAGTATGATGTGCCATGACTGGGATTTGAACTTGGATCGCAGGGTTACAAGCCAGCACACTTACTATTTTTGGCTGATATAAAAGTTTGATAGTTTTTCATTGCAATTGATACAGATAGTATATAAAAGAGTATAAAATAATTACACTAAATGGTAAAAATCAGTACTTATTGCTGTTATATAAAAACACCTGGATTGAACATTTTTTGTACTCTTTGCAGACAGGTAATTAGTAAATGGATGAGGAGTTGTAAGCTAATTATTAAGATTGATCTTATTCCTTCTTCAGAATTTTCTGATTGTGCTCGATCGATGGAGCAAATGTTGAAGAAATACATGAAGCGGTTTGTAACTGAAGAACCTACAGATAAGTATTATGAGGATGAAGATTTTATGGTATCTGGAGGAAAAGGTAGAATTAGAGTTGGCGAGAAGAGGTACCGTCCTAAGAGAGCCGCTAGTTCTAAAGCTATTGAGACTGTACACAAGGCTCTAAATAGTTCTGATGAGGAGGTGGGTTCTCAATTAAGTTTATTGTTACAATATTTTGTACTTTAAAAGACTTTTATTAGCATGATTTCTTGTATGATTTAGACAGGTAGTTGACATAACCAGTTCTTTTGTATTACCCATCTGTATCAAGTAGTTTGTCTTAACTTCACCAACAATATCTTCATTAAATTGTCATTTAGAAACATCAACATTACTTAAATTTCAACAATTGATGAGTGTGATGTAAGTCCTCTGCTGTACTGATTGAGCTTAACTCGCAAGCTCCTGTTCAATCATTACTTTATTTGCTTTTAGCATTGTTTGTTGATAATTAATTTGAAGATATTTTTTTTTCACTTTGTTCGTTTGATTTTGTTGCAAATATTTTCTGTATGTATGTATGTAACCTGTTACATTGTCACAGGATAGATTAATAATAAAGTCTTTATTATTATATTATTTTTGCTTTCAGTCATCAAGCGATGAGGATGATAGAGTGCGTGTTGTAAAGAAAAGACGGGATGCAAATTCTAACCAGTCTCCATTCAAAGTCCAGTCACATCACGACTTGTTACTGCAGGAGTTGAAGCGACAACGAGAGAAAAAACTGGCGGCCAGTGCATTACATAATCACCAAGTGATTACTCGTGGCCCAGAGAGAATAAGGGTCCCGAACCCTGCTGGTGGCGTTATGATTATACCTAAGTCGGAGATGAATTCAACCGGTGTGCTTAGAATGGCTGCTACTCGTGAATTGAAACGTAAAGTTAACCCTCAGTTTGCTCAGAAAGGACAGGTTGTGCATACAGTTAATCCTACAAAGAAAGATTTAGGATTAAACATAATTGATCAAACAACTCCTGGTTCCAGTCAGCCAAAAACTATCAGGATTGTGGCATCATCTGGTACGGGACAAGGCTCAGTGAAACAAACAGCTGAAAATGTGAAAGTGTCTGCTGATGGGTATTTAATCATTAGTGGTAAAAATTCTGGAATTAAAGTTACTGAGAATACAAAAATTGTGATACAGCCCCCTGGACAACAACCACAAGGAGCAACAAGTAATCAGCCCCCTATGGCGCAGTCCCCTGTCACCGTGACGGGGAATACACCAGACTTCAGTCAGTTAACTGGTGCTGGTAAAGTTTTAACCCCCAAACCTAATCCTGGGTCATCTGGCCTAAAAACCACACCAGCATCATCGGATACATCAAATAGCCCTAGTGTGCCAGGTACTGGGCAACAAATAACTCTTGCCAGTTTGCTTAAACAAGCTTCTGGCTCACAGATTCTTAGCGCCAATGAACAAGCACGTTTACAAGCCATGATAAAACAGCTGATTTCAGAGGGCACAATGACACCTGAGAAAGCAAAAACTGTAGAAATAGCTAGAAGAATTTTGCAACTTAATCTACAAAAAAGAAAAATGCTGCAACAGAAGTCAGAAACAACTGACATGAATACTCCGAAAGTTGCTAAATTTGAATCTCAGACTAATGAAGGCTCTGGATCATCTAGTCTAATTGAGCAAAAATTACGTGAACCTAATGTGAATATTGACAGTCAACTTGGTTCTGTGTCAAAAAATGTGATAAGTAATGTGAATATAGCAAGTGACATTTTAGATACCTACTATAGTGTGATGAATGAAGATAAAGTTAAAACTAGTATTGATAGTACTGCTGTTACTAAGCCTAGTGCTGAAGTAACTCAAGCAGAAATTAAAACAGTAAGTAATGTAACGAGTGCTTCTCCTGCATGTCAGTCCACAGTTCCTCAAACTACTGGACCAGTTTCTTCTAACACTGTAACTTCACCTTTATCATCAAAGCCACCAGCAGCACAAGGTGGTAGTATTTCTGATGTTACCAGATTAATCATTAATTTAATGAACAAAGGTGATACAGGAAGAAGTACTGGACCAGATAATCAAAGGCCAGCTACTTCATCTACAAACAATGTATTGACTCAAAGTGTTACAAACAACCACACAGCATTGTCACAGAACTCTGTAACTGCCTCTAGTGTTGGTAAATGTCCAGAAAGTAGCAATATGATTACAAATACATTTTCTGAAAGTAACTCCTCTTCCCTATCTGGTTTAGCGCCTACTGGGTCTGTGTCTGATTTGCTGAAGAGTGCCAACATCAAACAGAATGATCCTCCTAATAATAATGTTGTTGATCCTATAGAAGCTTTATTGACTTCAAATACTACCATTAAATCAAATTCAGTTAGTGTTTCAAAAACCTCCATTATGGAAGCACTGGCTAGTAATTTTTCTGGTTCAGATTTGAACTTGAACACGAACCAATCACATTGTATTCCTAAAGTTGTAACCACTCCCCCTTTGCCTGAAAAAACTGAACGTCCAAATCTGTTTGATTCATTTGATGCACATGCTCCTAGTAATATTCTGATAACTAGTGTCCCTAGTGTTAACCAATCAGTGAGTGTCACAGATGCAATTAAGACAGTGGGTGCTTCAACTGGTAATCAGACAGCTAGTGCTAATGTGTTTAATTCCAATACTGACGAGAAAACTATAAGGATGAAATTAAAAGCTGATAAGATGCCTCTACCGTCATCTAGTACAATCAACTTTGGTTCACCGCTGAAAACCACCTCAGTGCTGGAAGCGTTGAAATGTAAGCTGCATACTTTGAAACCAGATATGCAGGTATAGTTGTATTTTTTTTTTCATTTGTCTGTAGTTCCAAAATCAGGGGACCAGTCTCCAAATACAGTCTTGCTATTTGTCAATTATAAATTCATTTTGAGAACTAACTTATTAGTGGATTGAGTTTCGAGTTGGTTTCTCAACTTTGATTTATGGTACTCATACGGAGGTATTTTATTCAGCACTTACATAAACTTGTATTAAAAATTTGTATGTATGTTCCCTGTTCATTAAGTTTCGGGTTGATTATTCAATTTACTACTTAATGCTAATTTCACTTTTCTCAGTTTGAGGATATTGATTGTTGTTACTATGTTTATCTTTTATAGTAAATAGTTTACTGATCTTATTTTTACATTCATTCCTTAATCTGTATGTTTTTATACTCATTATTGCCCCCTTACAACTTCTTTTGTGGGGTGTATACTGGAATCAGGTTGTCTGTCCATCCATCCATCTGTAGACAAAAGTCCTGTGAGCATTTCTCCTCGTAAACAGCTTGTTGAATATTTATAAAACTTATTAAACACATTAGGCATTTGGTCTACTTACGCATATCATAAAAAAGAAATATTTGGATTTATTTTCATAGAGTTATTAAGCTTTTAAAAAGGGTGATTCTGTGGAAGTATTTTATCACCTTCATTTTTTACTTTCTATTTTGCTTCCCATAATTAATCAGTGTCCAAAGAAAAAGTAAGCTGTATTGTTTACGATGAATTCTGAACTTGAGTGTAAACAATGGATGGCTGGGTCAGTTCATAAGTAATATATGTTCTTTAGACTTTCCCTCTGAACATATCTTGGGCAATAATATTCAAACATTCAATTTTGTATGTACAGTAATGTATTTGTCACTATAATTTGAAATTTGCTTTATTGTAGGGTTACAAGTCTTCAGATGTCGTTGTAAGTATAGTAAAATAATTAGGTACATAAATACTAATTAACTTAGTAAATTGAATATTATGATGTTTTGGGATAAGACTTGTGTCTGTTCGAGTGTCTGTCTGCAGTGGATACAATTTTTGTCTAAATTTGTACTTGACAGTGTGCTAGTTACATTTAGTATTCATGATTTAGCCTTGAACAGTCATTCCATCTTTAAAACAAATTTCTGAATGAATTAAGTGGTTGGATTTTTTTGTCACAGTGCTGTTTCACTTGGTTATTTACTGCAAAGTGGCAATATTCAGGGGACTGAGAATCCTATTAGAAATATAAAAGAATCTTTTGTGCTTGCAAATTCTGTTGACAAGATTTTGTTATAGATATTTAGACACATAATTTATAGACATTACAAAAAAAGTGCTTATTTGCCCTTCTGTTAGCTTGCACTGTGTTGTCTTGATAATTAATGCTTTGGATTATGGGTACAACATAAAGTATATATTAATCTAGATTTTCTATTTGTTTGCCTGTCTGTGTAATTTGTCATATGGCACTTGATAGGTTTTTCAATGGTTAATTTTTGCTCTCCCAAATGACTTGAAATGTGTTTTGAATGAAAATCAGTTCAGACAAAAACTCAAAAAATATCTGTTCACAAAATTCCATGAGTGACTAACCAAACTGTGTACAAAGTTTTAGACTGACTGTTAAAGAGACCATGTGAAGTGCAATCGAATAGAGTGTCATTAAGTTTTGCACTATGTACAGGAAATCTGTATTTAAACGTTTACTTCAAACTTCTCATTAAATTCTTGAAACATGGTGGATAGTTTAAGCAATAAATCTGACACAGTCATGTATTGTTATTCGTGTGCAATGAATCATGTAGGGTTGTCTCCCTTGATATTTTAACGAATTTGAAATGTGACTTTACCCTCCCTTTGAAATCATGAGCTTTTGTCTTTAGACGAAACTTATGGATTAAATGTGCTTGGGAATAGTCCACTTTAAGTAATAAATATTCCGGTTTATTTATGATTGGTAGTTATTTCCATGATTATTATAGCATCTATTTCTTTGCAAATTGAATATCAAGATTTGTATTGTCATCGTTCTGATACTTAAGATTATGTTTTGAGTATGTATTCATGTATATATTTACAGTGCACCTGCATGAAGCTTTCATTATGTAGTGATGTTAGTGATGCTTGTATGTTTGACCCTCACACTGCATGTTGTCAATCACCTATTTATTGTAGAACTGCACATATGTTACAAAATAGTCCTATCATATCCTCAACTCCTAGTGTTCACTCACCATGTTTTAACACTGATGACAGTGTGAATGATTTGCACAAAGACCAGCTTAGACTCTTTGATGCTGATGGTAATTTTGTTCGTCATAATAATGTGGACTCGGATTCTAATGTTACTGCAAGTGTTATGAGATTGGCAAATTATAGTATGTACAATAGTGATGGGAAACATGATTTTCCTTTGAATAAATTCAAAAAAGGACTTTTAAGAGAGAATATTGTAAAAACAAATGATGAACTACCTGTTAATGTCTCAGAGAAACTTACTGAAAGAATCAGTTTGGGGGTACCAACAAATTCAGGAGATAATGTTGTAAGATCATATAATTCTTGTGACTCAAGTGAACTACCACATAACTTGAATATGGAGGATTTGAACCAAGCCAAATCTATTGCAGGTGAAGATGAAAATTTTGATGAAAATCATTTTAGTTTGGAAGCATTGGAAATGGACTCCACCAATGATTCTGATATTAATAATGATTTTAATTATGACATAAATGAAACAGATACATACAAAGAGTTAAATGGAAAAGTTGAAAGGACAATTAAGAAAAAAATAGAAAATAATTCTAGTGATTATTTTAATGCTAAACAGGGGAGTGTGAAAATATTTTGTGCTTGTTCAGAAAATTCCGAAAAACTTTATTTATTATCCAGCTACATCTATGATAACTTGTGTGACATGTGGGTTCTTGACGAGAACAACAATATAACCCAGGAACATACTTTTAAACAGTCAGAGTATGTGAGTCGTTCAGAAAATAAGAACATTGGAAATCTCCTTACCTGTCGAAGACCAAAGTCCGTTTCATGTCAAACATCATTGTCAGATAAGGATGATAGATGTCTGGATCTAGACAGTAGTGATATAACTGAGGATGAAGACCTTGAATGCTGTGAGTGTTTTGAAGCAGAACCAACAATGTCTAGCTTGTATCATGAAAATGAAAGATCGTCTAGAGGGTTTGATGCCCCCAATGAAACAAAAAAACAAAGTAACGCCTGTACTCAACATGATGGAAAACCTGAAAAGAGAAAAATTAATGACATCAGGGATGATCAAACTGATGAAGAAGAACATTTAAATGTACCAAGTGACTTTAGTCATATGGACAAAGAAAAGCAATTAAATTCACCAAGGTATACATACAAAATGAGAGCTAAACATGTTGCAGGTTCTGTGTTGAAAGTATCAGTAGATGTCAAAGAATTCCATTTTCAGAAAAATGAACAGAAGCGTTGTGAAGATGAAGCTTCATCATTATTTGACATGAAGAAATGTAAGGATTATATCATCACAAGACCACAACTTAAAGGCAAGAATTTCGAGAATAATATAAATTTGCTTCCCTATTCTTCATCATTTTCAAGTAGCTATTTACTCTTTAACAGTCCACAAATGCCAGCACTGGCTAGTAGCTGCACATATCTTAATAGCCCTCAGGCTCTGGGGCAAAGAAATAACTTTACCTATGTTAACACTTCACAACTAACTGGTCTATCTGATGGCAACACATTAACTAGCCCATTTTTGTTGGATGAAACAAAAGGCTGGACATTTCCTAACAGATCATGTCAGTCACAGACTCGTACAAGACCTTTCAGGAAAAAGAATCGTTTCCAACTGTCCGAAAATACAAAAATGTACAAAGTTTGTGGTATCAAGTCAAGATCGTATCCAAATTTTGATGCTCCTTCATTGCAACAACATGATTTGTGTGTTGTAAATACTAAAGGCTTGTATGGGAAAAGAAGAGGAACTAGGAAAAGGCTTAATTTGTCAATCACTGCAAAGAAATCATCTGAATCAACGCCTGAGCTTTCTTTTCTAAGATGTCTACCAGGCAGTGAACCAAAATCAAGCTCAAAATCTGTTCAGAGTATATTTGAAGACAGTGAAAATAATTCGCTAAATTCTAGCTTATCATCGAACTATGATCCATTTATATCATCTGCTTTTAGTGTTAGATCTGAATCACCATCTCAATCATCTGTAGATAGTAGTTTGTTACTAGGCGTAGATATTAACTCACCCGAACTTTTGTCTAACCCATATCTTTCTAATCCTTTTTCTGGTGATGGTAATGACTTTGATCATGACCTTGCAAAAATTGAAAATGACATTTTTGAATTGCAGGAGAAATATTCTACCACACTACCTTCCAAAAGCAATGCACAGAAACCATCAGTCAATTTAGGAAATAAATCACCAGATGATGCTCAACCTCTTGTTAATAGGACTTCAGCCCTGAATACATCTGGATTAAATGAGCTGGAAAATTCTGATTTCATTCCCAGCCCTCTTGTTTCTTCTGTACAAGAGCAGGTTTCAAGCCCTTTTACCATTCAAGCGTCATCATCTCAACAGCAGCACATGTATTCATCAAATACTTCAACTATTCCGATTCCAGCTTTTCAAAAAAACACAGTACTGCAATCTAATCTGTCAGGGATGCAACAGATAGGTTTTCAAAGTGAGGATGGAAACCAGACAACACTGATGCTGGGAACTGGTCTGTCTAATTCTATAATTACTTCCATTCCTACAATCAAAGTTATTCCTCAGCCAACTAGTATGACAGTAGATTTCTCAAAATTGGAGGGAATATTGAACATAGTGGGCAGCACAAGGCCACATGTTTCTACGAGTAACACTAGTAATATTGGGATAAATGTTCCCATTCAAAGTCAATTGAGTTCAAATACAAATCAAAGTTCTATTATGTTAGGAACACCAACAAATACAAACAATATGCCTGTGATGACTGGTTCTGCTTTGAAATGTTTATCCGCAAGCGTCTCTGTGACACAGAGTGAATCTATGGATACTAGTCTGTCTGGTACTTGCACGATGGTTGAACATTCTGACAACCAGTCCATGTAGAAGCATTTGCTACCATGGTAAGCATATATCAGAAGGTGTTTCAGTTGTTTTCTATTTGTTATTAACATCAAATCAAACTGTTACTTCATTATCCCCATGCTTTGATAGCTTTGTCCCCTGTTACAGCATTTTTGAGACTTATTTACAGTGGGTCTGCGTTTAAAACTGAGCATATCTCAGATTTCAAACATTTGATTGGCTGTTTTCAGAACTTGTATAAAATAATGCCGGATTTTGAGATGGGCCTCAGTTTCTGATCTCAGACCTTGTTATCTGTCTGCATGCTTCGATGTTCGTTTGGCTTAACATCTGAATTAGGATTGTTCCATATACTACCTTTCTGCTGCCTGATGCTAACAGCTACTTATTGTTTGTTGATGGATTTCGTCTTGATTTATGTTTTACCATCCAGTAATCCTGGCCGATCTTGGTAGTGCATTATTGTCTGCATGACTGCACTTTGCTGAGAAAAATACACCATTATCTGTACATACTTTGGAATACATTAAACATATAATTTTGAACATATGTGTTTTGTATATTGAGTTGCTTTATAGCAATGTAAACCCATGTATGATAAAAATGCGGACAGCGTGTTGTATTCGTTACTTATGGACTCTGTTCTTGTTTTAATGTATAAAACGAGTGTGATAATGAAGTACATCATCAGCTATGTTCGTACTGTCAGAATGCATGTTCCACCCTACCTGGTATATAATTAAATGATAATTATTATTTTATTTGTTGAATCAAAGATCTGTATAGGATTGTTGGTATATATAATTTTTACAGTGGTCATATATGTTATTGAAAAGGACTTCATTACAGTTTTTGTGATTCTTACAAAGAAATATTTATGTTTCCTACCTGTGCATGCATGCTTTCCTATTTACAGTGGTGAAATGCAATAGTACTGAATATATACTAGTATTTTGGTGTTGTATGTTGTAATGTTTTGTTATACATTGCTGTACACTTATTGTTTCAACTTCACTGATTTTATGTTGTATTTTTTTTAACAGACTCACAATAATGAAGATTCAGATGCTACTGATAATATACAAACTGATGGGAATTCAGCATATGTGAACTGACTGTGGGCATTAAGTCCTACTTATGCACGGTATTTCGTGTTCATATAGGGATCACATCTTGATGTTGTATTGAATTATCACCTTGATAACTCATGTTTTCAATTGTACTTGTTTTTGTTTTTTTTTTTCAAAAGCCCCGTTAAAAAATGTCAGATATCGCAATATTCAACACTATCATTCATTGTTCTGTGCACTTGTTTACTTTGTTATTGTGGATGGTACTTAAATTTGATGTGTTTTCTTTGGCTGAGCATCACTAAGAAAAATTAATGTAATTGATTAATTCATTGATTGTTTTATTAATTGATTTATTTTAGTAATTATAAAGTCAATTTATGAAAATTATAAAATCATATGAATAAAATGCATACTTTTTGTGATATTTTTGATGGTCTGTATATGCAGGAAATCAACTTAAGTTTTGTAATTTAATTTAGGCATTATTATGATTTTCTTACGTAATTGCTGTGTATATATGATTTGTATATGCCAGGCATGTCAGATTGTGCATAGTATAGTTTACATTTACGACTGGCTTAAAATTAGGGGCTCCTGTGATTTGTTTTTTCATTTTACATTCTTTTGAATTTATTTTTCTGGATTGTTTTCTATTTATAACGTATTTGTATGTTGTTTTAGAAAACCTATAATTTATGCCTAACTGAATGTGAATCCTGATAGTGTATACATCTTTAATTCTGTGGGAGTAAAATTTTGGCAATTGAATTGATGTTCTTGAATTGGTGGTTTTTTTAGCCAACTGCTAAAATAAACCCATGTCCTGCCTCTATAAATTGATAATATGATTGAAAGATTTAACATTTCTTTGACAAAAAAATATTGGTGTGGTCTAGATTTAGCAGTTCTGATGCTGACTGCCAAACTCGCCAAAATAAAACGGGCGCCAATATTTAAGACATATGCAGTACTTAGTTAAAAAATTGAACAAAGTTGACAATTTCATAATTGCATGTAGTTCACATGTATGTACTTTTTTTCTGTAAATCTTTCATAGTAAGTGAAGTATTGATGAATTTTTTAATGTAATGTATGCTTGGCTGCCTTGATGATGTCTAAATGATATATTTTTTAAAGAATTCGATGGTTACATTTAAGTTGTGTTTCACACAGATTTCCTTATTATTTGATGTTTTATTATGGAGACTATTACCTAGATTTCACATAGGTTTGTAGTTTTCCATTTTTTGGTCTTAGAAAACTAGTGTATGCCATATCATTATATGGTTTAAATGTATTCAAGAACTATTTGTGTCTTCGCAATAATGTAATTCTGCCAGCCTTACTCTGTAGACAGAGTCCAAGACATGTAACTCTCCATGGCAATATGGCTGAAGATGGTATTCACAAATAAAATGTTGCTGACCTACTTATAACAGTTGTAAAATACCAGTCTAACAACATATATGGCTTTTTTATTTATTTAATCATGATTTTGAATTGTTATTTTTATTTAAAAAATCCATGTATCTATAATTGCTAACATTGTGTTATATCTCCATTGTCAAAACTCATTTTTTAATCATTCACTTCATTTATAAGTAAATATACTTCACTAAAATTAACTCATATTCAAGAATTTGCATTAGAATATCTATTATACATTTCCCAAGGATGTACTTAAAATTGATGAAATTAAGATACAGTACTTAACTGTTAACATGTAGCCAGTCAAGTTTAAATCTGGTTCTCAAAAATTGTTTTAATCCTACATACTAGTTCTTTTTGTGCTTATCCAAGGCAACTATCCAGACCATCTGGCCAATGGCTTAAGTCACAAACTGTAATATTGTAATTTTGATTTATTACTGTGTGTATTTACAAAATTTTGATGATATTTTCATTTGTATGATACATGATAGTGTATAGTACTTGTCTAAATGAGGATGTATAAGTCATGTTTTGTTGGCTTTGTTGTAGCATACCCGTTTGATTTATGCATTTGTCATTTTAGATTTGTATATAATTGTTTACAAATGTGTTATGTATGAACAAGATTTTAGTGTAAGCATTGAATTTATGATTAGTAAATTGTTTATTATTTGAATCTTTGTATAATTTTGACTTTCATGATCTTTTTGCCTCTGGTTTCATGACTGTTACTATGGTTGAATTGTTCTATTCCAGGATTTTTCCTGCTTGTCTGTTACTGTTTAACACCGCAACTTGGCCATATTTCAGTCTCCTGCTCAGATTTCTTCTCATGAACTACTTGAATCATAAAAGCTAGTTAGTGTTCATGGTCTCTGATGTACTTGTTTTTAATTGTGAAATTGTTCATTGCACAATATTCATCATATTGAGACACAATTAAGGGAAAGAAGAGAAATATCTCTACGAGTTGCTTTGATTAATTTGAAACTATTGAAGGACTGTAATCCTTATTTATCTGCGCAACATTTTCATGTTTAGGAAATGTTTTATCAGATAAAATGCTTCTTTTACCATTGGTCTTCATTAGCTTTTACACATAATGTTCAGTCTGAGAAATCTTCCTTTTGTGAATAGAGACTGCCTTTAATTTTCACATGTGAGGAAGCTGTCCAGCTAGTTTGCAGAAGGTCGATGGTTGTACCAAGGTGTAAGCCTTGGTTCTTCCTCTGTTAAAGCTGGAGTTGCCAAATGACTCTGGCTGTTGGTCAGACGCTCAGCTCAAGTGAAAGAAATAAGTGGAGACTGCCTTTGTATAACATCAGGCTTTGGTACACATTTATTGATGTTATGGATTGAATAAACATCAAAACAATGGCCAACTGTGCTTGAAGGTGTTATATATCTCCTTAGTGTCCTGTTTTCAGAGTTTTGTCTGTAATCATGAGTATTTATTTTTCAAGATCAAAATGGGTGAATTTAACCCAACAATACTATTGTAAGCTTGAATGGCTGAAAATAAATTATAAAAAATATCCTGAATAGTTGAGTGGTAGCTTGTACCAGATTTTTGATAATCTTTGTTGATTGAAGCATGAATGTTAATTTTTTTTTCTTCAAGCATTTTAAAATCACAGCTAGTGACTGCATGCTTTTCTAATCTCACAAGACTGACAATAGAATACTAGTACTAGTATATCTTAAAATTTCAGATATTTATTTTATCTAAAATATTTCTGCTTTTAAAGTGTCATATTTTTATAAATGCATGATACTTAATTGTATAATCTTCAAATTATATTATTTTCTGAAATTTAATTGCATTCGTGTGAATTACTATGACCCCTTGTTCCCTAAATGTGTTTAAGAAGTTTTTCTTTGGCAATGAAATACATTATCTGTCCTGGCAAGTTTTGTATTGTCATTGTTAATCTTGCTGTATTTAATGGGATTCACCAAATTGTTCATGACAAAGTATGACTGACTTTTTCCAACTTGGCAAATTGTTAAATCTTGTGTTTAATTAATTTTCAATTTATTTTCTGTACTTTGTGATTGATTGTAATAAACTTAGTAAATGTACTTTGTATTTGTTGTCTATTACAAATCTGTTAGTTTGAATTTTAAATAAAACTCGTTTCACTGAGGTTTAACGTCGCACTAACAGCTTGGGTCATTTGATGACTTCTAGCTCTACTGGTGGAGGAAGACCTTGAGCATACATCTATGTAGAATCAGTGACCTTCCAAAAGCTTGCTAGACAGCTTCCTCATACCCTACCCACAAAGCAGAAATTTGGTCCCAGTGGAATTCAAACTCACATAGGTAATGGGCTAGTGATTATTAGTTGGAAACTTATCTACTAGACCACAGATGCTCCTAATAAAACTTTCTGTCCAAGACCATTAAATGTTAGAAAATTTAGGACTGTTATCTTATTATTAACTGGTAAGTCTTATTAACTGAAGAATTGTTACACCTCTGGTATGTGTGCAAGGTGAAATGTTACTGTTTGCAGCAGTCGTTGGCAATGAGTTGTTAACAGTTGTCATTGTACCAGGACTGAAATGTTTTATAGAAGTTCTCAAATTCAGATTAATATTGTGATATTCACTCTTTGGTAGAAATGAAAATTAACCTACAAACAATTCCACCACTGACACTGGTGTTAACCAAGTATATATAATTATTAGCCATTTTAATGAATGGTGCTGTCTTCATGTGAAAGAACTCAAATATTGATAGCCCCATTTGGAAAGGATACAACTGCAAAAATGTAATTTTCTACAGAAAAAAATTCACATTTTTAAATTCCTTGAAAATAGTCATATTTCCTAAAACATACTTAGTTTAGACCATCAAATATATCATGTTTGGTACTTCGTCTTAAAAAAACAATTCTGTGAGTAAAACATACATAAAAACAGAAATACATGTAAGTGTTTCAATTTGATCTAGCATAAAACTGGAGGTATATAACAACAGAACATTATGCATTCTGATGTTAATTAATACAAAGAAAACATAGAAATTCACATACAGTTGTGTATAAGTAAAAGATCACTTTCAAATAAAGTTTCAGTTTATTTAAGTAAGAACAAAGTCAGCAAAAACACACTAGATACCACCAACTACAAAGAGTTATCAACCAATCAAGTTGTGTCTTTGCTCCGCATGACAATTTTTGAGTTGATTTGATTTGGGGTTGGAGATACAAAGTTTTGGCACAACATGCGGTAATTTATGAATGGTCAAAAAAAAGCAAACACCCCAATTTTTGCTTGATATTTACTTACATCCTTTCTGAATGGGGCCAACCATATGATACATGAAAACAAACACTAAATTTTCAAAAAAATGACTTTCTAGATGGGGTGTTGTATGTTCATAAAATCTTAAAATAAGTAGGAGTTTCTAAAAAAAACACAAAATGTGTACTGTTAGTTTTTATTCAATAAACATCAATAACAAAAGCATACAAAAAATATCACAATCTGCATTATGGTAATATAATGGTCAAATCTTTTTTTCCTTCATATCACAGGTATCTGACACAAAACCAAATTTTAGCTCCTTTGTCATTAGGTATTAGTAGCTTATAGAGCTAAAATTTGGTTTTGTGTCAAGTACGTGTGCTTCATATCAGATTCTGTAGATACTGAAGACTCCTTGTTTCAAAATTAAAATATAAATACATGTGCACTAAGTAAATGAATGCACATTTGAAAGCTTTTTTTAAAATGATACAATTATGATGGGAAGAACTACGGGAATACCCAACTGTGTAACCTCTATAAATTAAAGTCTTTATATTATTACATTATAGTTTAATTAACATTTACAATCTATTTTTAAATAGATGTGATTGCATAAAAGTCAGATAAAAAAAAAATTTTTTCATGGTTATAGGAACACTAGAAATACTTCGAATCACACGGTTGCTTATAAAAAAATATTAACATACAAGTATATCCTTAAAGTTTGCTGTCCAGTCCAATCATGTCTTCAACTGGACGCAGTAGTAGTCAAACACAAGCATCACTAAGAAATTAAAAGAATCTCAGTAACACAATACAAACGACATCCTTAGTTACATCATGGGAGATCTATAAAAGGGTTATCCTTAAATTCTTGAAGATCAATAGAAAATGAAGAAATGTGAATCGTATTGGCTGAGCAACATCACTGAAGTTTTAGGTAAGAAACTTATTGTTCCATTGTTACATTATTAAAGTGCTGCATAATTAAAAATCCACTACAAGACAAATATATCATTATTTTCAGAATATCACAACCACAAGGGAGATAAACAATACAACATATTAACACCAAGTGGTGACCTTCATTGTAAAATGCATAAACTGCTCTCACTAACTGATCTAACTAAAAGTGTACAATTGATCATAATAATAAACAGTGTACGTGTTAAATATCATTGAACAAATTAAATGCAATGCAAATCTTTTGAGACAATAAGTATAAATTACACAGATTTTTACTTGGTGTATGTCGGCATTCAACAGTGCCTCACTGCATTAACCCTTTGCCTCATAAGCATACTTTGGACTCTTCCAAATTCAAAGCAAATATACAAAACATCAATTTATTAAACAAAATTTGAGTTTAATCTCTCTGAGAGAGTGGAAAACATTGCGGCAAAAGAAGCCATCACTCATTACAAACAATGGCTTCTTTTGCCACAATGTTTTCAAAAGTCGTCTGCTTTAGAGATGGGGAAATGCGGTAATATGAGGCAAAGGGTTAACTACCATCATAAGAAACACAAATATATATACTACTATCACAAGACTTGCTCTAAACAATACTGAACGTGATCTACTGTCAAGTTTGATGTGTAAAGCACAGTGATGGTAATCTAGTAAGCCTTGTACAGTGACAACAGGAATTATGTAAGTGTATTTCTATGTTTGAGATTAATTTTCAAATCATCTGGTGATTGATTCACAAAGCTTCTACATCAGTTTTATAGTTATACGCAAGTGCCTGAAGACTCGCCAACACTTCTGTATAGTCATCTTCCTCCAATCCTGCTGATAAATATCTGTGTTGCTTCTTGATATTCATCCTGGCAGATGCATCATACAAATGCTGAATTACCCCACCCACGTCTGGAGTACACTGCAATGAGGAAAGCATGGGAACTGAGTTGACATGGCAACCACTTGGTCTGTTTGTCTGGCAGATGAAACCATCACTAGTCACACTGTCACTAAATATTTTAGGGAAAGGTTCACACGTTTTCAGTGCACTTTGAAGACAATGTGTTGCATACAAGTTACCATTGCTTCGGTATTCCAAATAATTACGTAAAACTTCCTCTCTGGTTTCTGCTGATACTAAATATGAGGGCATCATCTCAGGATTTGTTTTACTAGGTACAACAGAGTCTGTTATTCCACGCATCACTACCGACTGAATAAATGGAATCTTTGAGTTTCCAGCATGAGGAGTAAGTGGTTGCCATGGAAAGTTGTCACCATGGAGACTGAAGTAATCTTTAAGACTCTCGTCTTTGTATAAACCGAGGGGAAAGCATGCATTAAGGGTAGATATTTTTCTACCTTGATTGTTGAAAGAATGAGTTATATCACGTAAATCCATACAGCCAGAGTCTAAACGGTATGGTAAAGACATGGTATCCAAAGCTGACGCAAGTATTGCACTGGTGTGGTACGATGTTTTATTATACTTCAGGTGAGGTAAACTGATGGGAGGTTCCACAGTTCTCCATAAACCTTTGGCAAGACTAGCAGGTACAAATAATGAACTGTGGCAACTAGCACTCTCATATGCGAGGGCGGAGTTAATGATTCTATTGGAACGAACTTGAGCAGTGTTGTCAGAAACATCTGCTGGAGTGAAGCCGAATGTTAGAATTCCTTTCCCAGGGAATTCATCCTCCAAGTATCTAATCAATCCAGTACCCAGACCACCAAATCCATCATGTGTGTCCATCAGCACATGGAATCCTTGTAGATTGTCACATTCTTCCGTGAAATAATGAAGCCTATCTTCCCATTCACAAGTAGACTCATAGTTCGATAACACCTCTGTTGCGCAGTTAAACAAATCAAAGGGCCGTAACTCATCCAAATGTCGATACTCTTCAACTACATGTACTGTCCTAGGATGGAAACAAGACCCAAGAAAATCAGACCATACATTAATATGGTCTTCCAATTTATAACCATCTGCACCTTTAGAGTCCGAACTTTCATCCAAATCATCACTGTGATCATGCTTCTTCTTCTTTGTTTCACTTCCATCTCCCTCCAACTTTTCATCATCTGATATAAATGCAACAATGGAAACTGGCATGTGTTGAGCACGAATATGCAAAATGTATGACAAATTAAAAGTACATAAACATGTTAATTGTCTATTTTCTACTAAACTCATTTGAGTGTGCATGAAGTCTGGTAAACAAAGGTTGCAGAAATTAACCTATCAGACATACAAACAGAAATTCAAATTAGCATCTTTTCAGCTTTACTTTCTATAATCTTAAATTATATAACAACATATTTCTTTGTCAAACATGTATACTATCAATATACAGTATACAAACCTGTATTATCTTTCCTAATAATCAAATCCTCCTCATCTTCACACATTCTATCATCTTGTAAGCCTCTAAGATATGCATTCTTACTCACAGATTCTTCTTTATGCATAGTCACATCTCCAAGCCACTTTATGTCTTCACCCTCACCGAATGTATCATAGAGCACCCCTTCTTGTTTTAATGTTTTCAAACTTCCCTGAAGCAATAAATAAAACTATACATCTTGAAAATACGAAATTCCAGAATTTTTTGCAACATAGTTTTTCTAAGCAACAAAATAATGTACAATAATTTTCCACATCTAATCCAAGAATTAATGCGTAATGTGCAAATTAAAAATTTAATGAAATAGAGGAGAAAATATTACCACTCTAGAAATAAATCTTATTATTAGGTATTTTTTTTCACTGGGTTTAACAGTTTTTCAACAATTTCAGTTATATACAGCGACCAGTTCACCTAACCATTTTCCTGGACTGTATTCTAACCAGTACTAACTAACCCTGGAGCCGGCAACTTCACCGCAAATAGAGGAAAATTGATTTTCATAAAAGGGATGACCTGCTGTGACCTTCTCGGTCTAGAATAGACATTCTATTAGGGTAAATGGTAAGCTTTGGTAACAGAAGCGTTAATTGCAAACATACACACACACAAAAATATTCAAACATAACCCATGACTAAATTGCATGGCAGAGCCTGTAGAAAACCTAAACATACCTTCAGGTCAAATAAAACCAGTCGGGGAGTATATGTGACTTCCCTACGACGATTTTCACCTTCTCTGTAGAGAACATCATGACTAATCTCTTTTGGTCCAGATAGATCGGATGGTCTGTAGACAAATGATGATTCTTGAACATTCCACCAATGTGCTCCTGGATTACAATCAAACAAAATTTTGAAGTTAAATGTCAAGCTAAAAACTCCAATCTTAATTTTATGTAAATATTTGGGTTCTTTGGACGTTTTCTTCACATTCTGATACTTTTTAGTGTCTGTGACTATGAGTGAACTGAACCAAGAGTCTCAACATCCAAAACATACAGATTTTTGGACAACCTGCAAGGCACATCATGAACCATAATTAATATACTCAAGAAAAATTAGTAATATAGCCAAATTAATACAAGTGTACATTGTAGCAATGTCACCACAATACATAAATACCTTGTAAGACACCTTGGAGAACTTTTGGGCCAAAATAGTACATAGTTAGGGCAGGGAGAGTCTCTCATCTACATGTTACTCCCGATTGATCGATACTGATTATAGCTGGGAGGCAAAGGAAGATCTTTAATAATAATTTTATATAGTAAATCAGGAGTGAGAAAAATCCATGGTCCTAATCGAGGATTGAACACAGGCGCTTTGTACTGTAAGCGAACACTCAACCACATTGATAAAGGGTAACCCAATAGCAAGGCTGTTGAAAATGGCCTATATTTCTACAATCACTACAACACAGATACTGAATATTGATGAATAGAAACTTGAATTTCCAAAGAAAATCGCAAAGCACCATTATTACACAATTGTCTAAGACAAAAAGTACTTCTACACCAAACTGCTTCTCCCAGACAAATGAGAGACAACATTTCAATGATTCTGTGATAAATCAATAATATATGCATCCGGATAATGTTGTCCGAAAAATGAGCAACTTGAAGAAAAATAAGTATAAAAAATTATTGTCCACCTACTTTAACACGACACCAGTCTTACCGACATGATTTGCATAATGTCCAACTTGAAGAGTCACAATTTCTTTCAAAGACATTTTCACGGCTAATAATTCGAAAGGAAGAACTTTCGAGACGGCAAATTGATAACTTTCCGAGTAATATTATATGGTAACACCGTCAGAGTCTGTGTCCGTTGTAAGCATGTTATTCACACATTCGGTCGTCTAATCACCTCGATTATTTTCTTAGACGTGAAAAATCATTTATACTGAAAAATGCGAGCCAAACATGCCACAATGTTGGCAAGGACTGTCCTGATACAGAATAATGACATTGATAAATCATACAACATTTTAACCAGGTGAGGAATATGCATTATGCTACTGTTTCCGTTGATGTTGAGAGTTGACCTTGCATGTTCCAATCATCAACGTTTCTTGCATTCAAAACAGCCCATAAAATGTCCTTGCATGTCTATGTAAATTGAATATCATATGTATAAATATGTGACAGTTCTAAACAACTGTACTAACGCTTCGTATTTCTCCAGTATACGGCTCATTAAAAGTAAAGAATATGCAAATGACTTACTGTGTATTAATGTGATATATTCCTCTTATTTTAGTTAATATGGCATGTTTACAAATAATTTCTTTTGCTCACAAAAGCATGAATGCTCCAAAATTCATTCTGAATTGACCCAACAGCCATTCTTGTAGAGTAGAGTACCTTTAACTTTCAAACAAAATGCAAATGACATCTTAGGTAAACACAAACAGATGACCGGTACCTATTATTATTATGTGTGTGTGTGAGCGTTGGAAATGAGTTGATATTTATATAATTTATTGATTTTTATGCAAATACCTTTATTCAGGACATAGCTATCACTGAAACGATAGGCGCAAACAAAACGTAACCTCTTTGTCAACGTGGGTGACCAAAAGAATGAGCATTCGGTTTATATCGGAAATGTGATTTACTGCGGATATATGGATACCACAGAAATGAGGCGAGAGCTTAGTGACTGCAGCACCAGTCACAAGAGCAGGCACTCATGATTTGTAGTCGTACTTGTTTAGTTATTCAGGTGGACGATTTCATAACCTGAACAAAGTGGTACTGGTATATCTGGTGTCTAAGGCTTTTTTAAATTGAAGTTCAAAGATGAAATACTGTTTTGCTTTCATTTGTTATTATTCCTCTGTGTATCTGACTATTTTCAGAATATTGTCCTCTGAGGGTATTTTACAAGAAGAACGAAGATTAGCTTACTTCGAAAGACCATGTGAACATCGAAACCGATTATGTTTTGAAAGATGTCGGAGGATCTATGATTCAGAAATGAGAAGAAAAATGAAGTTTCTATCTAGAAAAAACAGAGCAGATCCATTTCCAAGATGAAATAGACATTACATTTAATGGACGTTTATCATGATTTTCTTAACATCAGGGATCATTCATGCAAGAAAAAGGAAGAAATAGCAGACAGTGTTCATTTTAAAATCACATGTCATTGATATTGAGTTTGCTATAAAGTTCATTGTCCCATTTTTGGTTCAGTATATGAATGCAGATGTTTTTTTCTAGAACTAATGTCATACAGTTTATTAATTGATACTTTATAATACAGTTCTTTGTATTGGATATGATGATTTCTGAACAATTTGCAACATGTTTCATAAAAAATTCTTGTTTCTCTTCTTTATCTTCATTCAAATCATTTCAAGTTGGAAACAAATTTGTTTTACAATCATCTTTTGTTGTTGTTTGTGGATATTTTGACAGTTGTTAGATATTTTGTGTGTCTTTGAAATATTCCATTTTACCATAATTTTCTTATACTCAGTATTGTACTTCATGTAATTCGTATGTGAGTCATAAGATAAAAGACTAATGGAAATGATGACTTAGAATTTAATATATTCTGTCACTCTGATACTGGTGCTTTGTTCAAGTCTTGAAAATCAGCACCCTCTAACAGTCCTCAACTCAACTGAGCAAACTGATATTTTCAGTGTCACTGACAGACTGTATCAGAAGGTTGATCTGAATTTATATCCCTCAAATTTGTTAAATAACCCAAAATCAGTCAATTAAACAACTTGGTTTAATTGCTCTCCTAGACTTATTAAATTCCAATGAAGAAATTGATATTTATAAAGTTTAATGTTCAGCTTGGAGAAGTCAGTGAAGGGTAAGAAACAGAGATGAAAATGATCTTTTTACACTGAAAGCCTTCATTTTTTTTCCATTGTTACCTAATTCACTTACATGGGCCTTCTTTGAAATATGATTAATTTCAACTCATTCAGAAATCCAAATATATGTACCACATGTATATTCCCCTTGTTCAAGTTTCATGTGATTTTCATCAAAAATTCACTTCTTGCGTTAAAGAGTCTTGATAAATGATGGCTAGAAAGGACATAGCTCTAGATTGACACCAAAATGATAATGAAAACATACATCAAGTCACCTGTTAGAGTGTAGTGTCATTCATAAATATTTATGTGTATGTATTACATGAAAATGAAGTACAGAAAATTTCAAATTTAATCATAGTATGTTTCCATAGCTTGACAAATAATTTACAATTACAGGAAAGATGTATAAAGTAAACAAATGTATCTCGAGTTATAGAAAGGAAGTATCCTATTCACATACGTACATCAACGGAAAACACTATTTACAAAATGGATTGTGTCAGTAGGAAAACAATTAATGCATGCATCTCATAATCATGACATTGAGAACGACTAGTAATGATAAAAATTCAGATGTGTTAAGCATAAAAAATTGTTTGTTTCTGGTTACCTGACCTGCCCTAATTTTCCCTGAGACACTAGAAATGATAAATGGTACATTCATATACCTTTCCACACACTAAATCTCATCAGTTGCTTTCAAAAATAAAATGAAAAAAATCTTAACCTTTGTACCCTACTTTTAATAAGCATACAACCTGAAACATTTTTATGCCTTGGCCTACTTAATACATAAACAATCAGTGGGAAGCAATATGTATTTAACTTAAACAATTTGAAAAGTAGTTGTAATATCAGTAGGAAAATTCTTAATTCTTAACACATTACTAGGAATGTACGAGTAAAATCATAAACAAATCTTGAAGTCATTTGCCCAAAATCAAAGGGAGATAACCTTCATATGATTAGCCAATAATATTTTGCGGTTGTCTCCCATTGCCGTCGATACAGGAAAGGTCACTCGATAAGTTACAAAAGATGTAAATTATTTATTGAAGCATTTAATTAAATTGTTATGACATATGATGCATGGTATATGATAGTTTACACATTAACAACTGGGCAAAATATTAAACCTTACATCAAAACAGGTTTAATAATTATCAAAGTGATATAACTCGGAAAAATTATTAATCTGAGCAAATTTGTTATGTTGATGTCAGATAGAAACGAAGAAATCATCATGTAAAATTTTAATTTAGTGTGCTTTAAAATTAAACTGTAAGTCACGGTGGAACTTTTAGATCGTACTTGTAATATTCACTTGAAAACACCCACCTTTTATTGTCATATTTGTCCAGAGATATAAACAGATTATTAATTGAAATGATGTTATACTTTTGTTTAAAATGGCATGTGTTCAAGATCAGTGAAATGTAGAGTCCCTGTTCTAAGTTAGATTTCAGGTATTAGTATTTATCACATATTGCTCAGAAAAGTCAGGGCTGTAAATTTTCATATCGTACTCAACATTTGACACAGATATAATTAATACCGTATGCTTGTATATACAAGTTCATGTATGTTTCTTGTTGAATTGTAGGTGTCGAGGGTTGGTGCTCTTGATGGTCAAATAATAAAGATGAATTAACATGATTATAGTTTAGTAAAATACCGAGATTTGAGGCTGATTAATTCGATTTTATTAAAAACATAACATTTGTTATCTTACCAAAATTACTAGTTTTACATGCAATATAATGTAAAATCCCTGATGAAACGCACGTGGTTAAGAAGTACAGTAAAATCATATGTTAACTCCGATACGAATGTCAATTACTGACACTTTCAAAGAATTGCATATTCTTCAGAAAAAAGACAAACCAACCCTAATGATAGCAACAGGATAAGTAAATAGATAAATAAATAAATCGTAAATAAGTCATATATGAGTCGTTTATAAGCGGAATAGTCTTCTTTGAAAGACAGCACATTCATGTAGCCAGTTTCAGCCTGTTTTCGTATAATAAAATACAAAATGTATATGCGTCTATTTTCGCTCATTAAAGTTCATCATATCAATCAAACTAATTGCTGTTATTTGGGCATAAATTTTCTGAGTCTGATATGGGCCTTAGATTATCATGTACTGACATACACTTCGGTCCCAGACTATAATTTTATACACTAAAGGTGCGTGATCAAATTTTGTCTACTACGTATGTAGTAGGTATATGATAGATGTACATTTTGGAAAGCTCGTTATGTTTCTGTTGTTCAATTTTTAGCTTAAAATGTGAAGGTCTAATCTGAGACCATTATTCACAGCTCTGAGTATAAAAGTAAAGAGTTGCATACCCATATCTTCTCTTTATATATGTATAGGAGAGACAAAACTTGGTCTCGAACCTGTGGTAGGTAGAGTCCCTTATCAGTATTAGTAAATGTAATTTTCAAAGCTATACGGTATAAAGTTATATCGTAAATTGTTTCATACCTCATTAAAATTTAATATGTAAGTACTTTGTGTATTTGAGTTAGGAAAATATCTCCATACGTTTGTGTTTTCAAATTTTAATTAGAAAATCTATATCATATCGGGACTATGTATTAATTAATTTCCCGGCTAGAGTCCCTGAGTTATTCGTATGTACATATATATAGTTTTTATCAATTGTTTACTTTCATACATGTGAATGCTTGAATGCATAGAAACAATTCATCTAATACCTTGACTCATTTAAATCTGATTCATTTATAATAACTGAATGCATATTGATAGTAATCGCATCCATATATGGTAAAATACTATTACGTCACGCGCACTTGCTACGCTTTGACAATTTAGAAGAACTTACGACCGTCTTATCACGTGACAGTCCCACCCTTGCAAGTGTAAACTACTGTACTATTCTAGATCGAGCAAAATGTCGAGATCGTCGGCTATTCTTGAACAGGACCAACTTGATGAATTGAAAGCAGAATTCACAGCAGTAAGTTGAAATTTTGTCTGTAAATATGATAATTTTGATTTTCTTATCGTACAAGTGTTTTGTGCGGTCGCTTAGCTTAATCACCGGTTCAGACATGGTCGCCATTTTGGATTAGCGTACATACTCTTTAGGCACTCTTAAATGACCTTAACTATCTTCATTTGCGTGTAGAACTTTATAAACATGACACGATTTGAAAAATATTCAATTTTGATGTTCAGTTATAGAAATGTCACGGCTATTTTATGCTGTAAGTCTTCACTTCCGTGTAAATAAAATGCCATCAAATCCAGGAAATGAATAGAAAGTTGCTCACCTGTACAATTAAAAGTTAATTAAAGGTGTGCCATGACTATAATGATATACTTTATACGTGCCTTTTGTTTGAATTAATTATTTACTTTGCTAGTCTTTCACAGACTAGTTTACATTGATTAATTAAATAGTTCTGCATTTGCCAGACAAATTACCTCTGAGATTCGGCTAACTCAATCCTTCAGAGATTTTTCTAGTTCTCCTATGCATACAAGAGTGCTGACTAAATATCAAAAGTTATGGGTAAAAATTGACTCTTGATTGGTTATAATTTGATCAGCAACAAAGTGTTCTACTGGTGTTATTACAAAATTGGCTCCTTGGTACAGATTCCCAAGAGCCAGAGGCTTAATTTTACTCATTTCAGGAGTCAGAATGCAATTTTAAGGGTCAACTTAGGGCACTGTATACTTGAAAGTATGCTATGGTTTATATGTAATTTAAAACCACTGGTATTGCTGTGTATGCTGACACTATAAATATATATATAGTGTCAGCATACACAGCAATATATATATAGAGCCGTCAAAAGAAGAGAAGAGAAAATTTTAGATCCATCAAAGGTTTACATAATATCATTAAACTTACATGTGATAAATGTCAATGGTTATAAAATATGTAAAGTGAAATATCTGATATTGCAATAGTGTTGCCTTCCTTGAATTTAAAATTTGATGGAAATGCTTTGGTAGGTGTTGTCCATATATTATTGAAATCATATGTACATTTTCTTGTCTTCAAATTAGACCTGTTGTGGAAAGTGAGAATAGATGTACATTTTATAAGACTAGAAGTGACTCCATCATTTGTTATTCATATAATCCTAGCATTTTGTGTGATTTATTTTTAACTATATTGATTTTAACACTAAGGGGAATCCTATCACATGCCAAGATTTTGTGGGGTCGAGATCAGACAGTATTTCAACATACATTTCATTATTCAAAATAAGTGGTCAATTTAAAGTAATTGGTCATTACTTATGTTGAGTGTTATGTTTATTTGACCGAGGATACTTTGATAGATAAGATACTTTGTTGATAAACAATTCATGATAATTAGATCAGTGCTAATGACATTTGATTCAGTTTTCAAGTGTTGACAATTAAATATGTCCTGTTTTTATTATTAATCTATATAGCCAGCACTTTCCTGTCATTATGTCCCTAAGCTATCAAAAATATATCAATATCCTGGTCACAATATTATCATAATATGACATGCTAAAACTGATTGATTACATTTTCCCAATTATTTAAGCAATTATTGTACAGGTTGTCATGGTAATGCCATTCAATGTCATAACATTAGGTAACCTCGGTCTCATAAAATAGTCAGACACATAGGTCATTGGTCAAACTTTCATTACATACTTATTACTCTGACCAATGAATTAATGACCACGTAAAAAGTTGTTGAATAAGTAAGTACAGGATACATGATTCATTATGTAAATAGGTAGTTCATCATTCCTTGAACTATGAACTAGTTTTTCTATTTTTTTGTTGTTAATTAAATTATATTAGCACAGTTGATGTGTTGAAAATAAATGAAGATATGAAATATCTAGTGGAGTACTTTATCTTATCCCAAATAGTCATTGGTGATAACAAAAGATACAGAATTGTTTACGTGTCTTCAGTGTTTTTTTTTTTTGGTTAATTATATTTACTTATGGAGGACAAAGTCTGTTTAATGACCCAACTTTTTTACTGAGAGGCCATAAGTATGTCTCTGTACCATTTTCTGTTGTTCTTTTAGATTCATACACAGAGATATAGACAGATGAGAGACTATACTTTATAAACCATTGTAGTGCAATTTACTGATGCAGATTACTTTCTTATTAAAAAAATATAGACATGAAATTGTGTAATGAGGTTGTGTGCAAATGCTAAACATACTTTAGACCTTGGTCATATTGTGTATATTAATTATTGTATGACTTAAGGAGATTGTTGGCCGTCACTAAAGTATGTACTTAATGTCACAATACAAGGTTACAAACTGTAGTCTATTGATAGACACGGAAAGGTGTGATACACTTGCTGGGCTGCCTTTATTGTGTACATGATTAGGGCTTTGCTAATAGATTCTAATCTTTGCTAAGATATTTTTCCTTTAAGAAAATGAAGTGTTTTAACAATTGGTATTTGATATATGATTTCAATGGGAATTGAAGTATTTGATTCTTTTTGTATGTTTGGTTGTTGGTAATGTTAGAGTATTAAAAGATTTATCATATTTATGGTTGTGTTAACCTTTTTGTTGTACATCTAAATTGTAACTTTGCAATACTAATTGAAAACACAATTTTAGACTTATCTGTTTATGTTTAGCATAATTATAATGCATTTTTTACAGAATTGAGTGGTAGATGTAACATTTAGAAGACTGTATGATTGGTACACATGTACTACCAGTTTGCTAACAAACTGTTTTATCTTGTTTCATAAGTCTGTTTAAGCAGGAACGTAATGTTTGGAATTTGATCATACTAAAAAATCATGTGATGACTGACATGTATGGTTTATTGTTGTTATTTATACTCTTTGGCCTTGACAAAATATTGCTTGTGTCTGAAACAGGTCATTTGTTGGATAATTTCTTGGCAGGGAAATGATTGTTCAAGTTATTTCCTTTTGTGCTGTTTGTTTTTTTCTCTAGCTGTTCTAGACATGATATAAACTTGATTCAAGAAATTGATTTTCATCATTAGATGAATACTTGTGAGTTGAGAGTAACAACATAAGATATAAAGCTTAATCCCAGTCTAATAATTTTTAGCTATTCCCGTTTTTGAAAATGACTCCTTTTGGGACATGCAGTCACCTATTGCAGGCGTCTCAAAACTGACATTTGGTCAGGCAAAGTTAGAATTTCTGTCTGACCAAATGAAAATTTGTCTGACCTAATGTATTTTAAATAAGTGATAAATGCTGTAAGTTGTGCCCAACTTCCAAACATCTGGTCTGGTACTTGCTGTAAAGTTATTTGACCTGCTCAAAATTTGCCTGACATGTCCGACAGTCCAGCAATATTTGGGAAGCCTGCTGTTGTGATGTTTCTAGATCTTTTTGTACATGATGTATGATCATGATCACTGTCTTACAAACATTGCATTGTATAATACAATGTTCATGTTTCATAGCTGTAGAATATAATAACTTGGTTGAAAGAATGCTTGATTCTAAGATCCAAAATGAGACTATTTTACCGATGGTTCTACATCAGCTTGTTTGTCATAGATTTAAATGTTCAAATCCAGCTGTCACAATACCAATATTTTATTTGATTCCCTTTGTTTATTCACATGTTGCCATGTTAACATCGTGAAAGAGAATGTAGAAAATTGCAATCAGACTGTGTTTGACCATAAAGACAGTCTTATGTTGATATTTACGAACTTCGATAACAAGCCAGCTGTATGTTATTGGTCTGGCCAATTTGTAGCCTTCAGGTTTATATTGTGACAAAATTTGAATTCTTGTATGTGGTACACAGACATTCATTTTGAGAGTTACTCAAGTGATAAAATTATTAATAACTATTCATATGTATGATACATTCCACTTAACTGATAATTTTGTCTGATATGAGTTGGTATTGTTGTAAAAGCGAGATAGATACATATACAAGTCATTTATGATTGAGTCATATGTATATCTATCAATTTTAGGCCCTTAATTGGCTTTCTAGTTTTCTATATCCATTTACTAATCCAATACCTTTGCAGTTTCATATTTGGTCATTTCAAGTTTATTGATAGGTGAATTGTTGTCCAGGGTTTTTCCTTCTATAGAAGGGACCATTTATATGTCTTCCCCTCAGGAAAAAGTCTTTAAAATCAAGCAGTTTTCCCCTAAAATTCAGTTTACATCAATTTTTTTCTTTCCCTTTTTGCCCGCCCCACCTTCCTGTACCTTTGAAAGAAGTTAGAATATATCACAATATTATGGTATGTGTGCACTTAGAATCAATTAGGGCGTTAAAATTGATGATTATGTCAGTAATTCTTGAGTTTTGTGTTGTTTTCTTTTGTATCATATAATCATATCAACTACAATGTACAATCTAGATCTAATTCTAAATCATCAGATTTTTTTCACATTATAATTCTGATATTATTATATTGAAAAGAATAGTAAAGATGAAATAAATCCTGGTTCAATGTTGTCACTTAGTTTAATTTCTTTGAAGTTCCAGATGGTAACATTGTTTGCAAAGCGAATATTAATCATTATCATTATTATTGGACAATCAGAAATATATTTAGACCAGGGCTTGTCTTATAATATGGAAACTTAAGGTGACACATTTCAGTTTTATACAATACTCTTCTGTGTGTTAATGCTTAATTGAATTCATAGTTTTATTAAAATCATCTTTTGTGACTTACTGATGCGTGTCTTATTAGCCTCTGTAAATTGAATTATTGTTTGAATTTATTTGAAAGCAGTAACTATAGTACTTTGTATAATGAATATTAGAGTTGAGTCTGTAAGCTTATGATGCATGATATATTTCATGGTATTACCGTTCTGTGTCCAGCCGTTTTTTGTCACCAGTTTTACGTTATGACTTGGTTCAGTTTGATTTGGATGTGTAGAATTAATTCACATTGTGCACAGTCTGCAACTTTAGCCTGGTGTGTCTAGTAATTGGTATTAATAGGCCAACCACGAAACTGTCATTCTTCTCCATTAGTTTACTGTAAAATAACAAATGTTTATATTATCTGACAACTTGTTTGAGAAGCTTACTGGTATGCCACAGGCAGCATACATCTTAACATCACAGGCTAAACTGGTTTTGGAGACTGTATTTTTGGTGCGGAAATTACACAGAATTAAATCTGAATGACTTTGAGCGATCTAAAAACATTGTGGAATGGGGTTCTACCTACTAAATGACTGATTTTGTTTGTATAACTGCCAATGTAAAGAGATTTACCATTTTATGTCACTTCAACTATAACTGGAGTTTGTTTACATAAACAGAAATCAATAGTAGCCCTGTTATGAGGCATGTATATTTTAGCACTAAACATATTTCTATTTCTTTAATCTTTCTGACCAGGTGAGCTAATGTTGATGAGAAGAAATGCATTGTAATGATGGCATTGCCTTAGTTGTATTCCATATTTGATCCCTTACCATTGGTGAGGTGAAGGCACTGGACGATTGTAACTGTAATGTCATCATTAATTTGTTGTTAGCAATTTTATAAAGTGAAGTTCCACTCCACGGTCGCACTGAAATTACGGTCATCTGCATATTACGGTCACTTTTTCCTGGTCCCGAATTGTTTGTTCTTCAATTCATTGGCCGTATGTGTCGATATTACGGTAGGCCATTTCAAAATGCGGCCAATTATTATGGTCCCGAATGTTTTACATTCTGTACTACGGTCAGGTACTTATGTATAATGTTTTAATTGTTAAATGGAAGACATTATACATATATTTTGAATTCAGGTATTTTTTTGTCTCTAGTAAGAAGGTAAAATTGACTTGTTGCATGAAACCAGAAAACATTTCAAATTATGACAGCATGTTTTCATGTTCATATCAAGCGGTCATATGCAACATGGCTGACAAATCTACTTGTCTGCGAGTAGAAACTGACTAAGGATGAGTTGAAATTGCTGTAAAGCCTGTTAAAATTTTTAGCTGGTTGTCCTGCAAGCCTGAAAAAATTATCAAGTCCTGTGTGATATCTGCATTGAATGCTTCAGTATTTTCTGATTGTTTTGTAACAGACAAATACTGTTTGATAGTAAAATTCTATTATTTTACTACATGCTAAATGTGAAAAATAGCAAATTTGCGTTTGTTCAAGGCTATATTTACTTGTCCTAGACATCAGGCAAGTTCATTATTAAGTTGCTGACTAATTCCTTATACAACAAAATGTTTGAATCAGGATGTGACAAAAATTCTGCATCAAGTTTGTAGTTAGTTTCATCATACAGAATTCATACTTCCTGCATGTTTCTATGCGCACAGCTCTGTGCAGCCTATTTAAATTACAATGACATAGTATAAATGTTTATTGTACATATACAATCCATTAAATGTGACATTTAGCCATAAGGCCTTGAGATCAACTTCTTTTTTTGTGGACAAAGAATGTTTGTGTTGGAAAATGAGCAATTTATTTTTAACAGTTATTCAGCCAGTTACTAAACAGGAAATAATTTTGTAACCAACATCTGTTATAAGGAAGATAATGATGAAAACTAGTTACTGGGATTTAGTGAAGATACAAGGGTACACAGTGGTGTAGCTGTCTGTTTTATTGTACAACAATGAGGCTTGTACAAGTGTTGCTTGAACTGCATTTCTTGGACAAAATGTGCACCTGAAATGTGTTAAAATGAAGATAGAATAACATTCAGAGGAATGTATACCAACAGCTTTCCATGATTGTTTTTATGTTCTGCAGCACCATGTGATATGTTTTCATAAAAGTAGTAGATGAAGTAATTTGAGTACCTGGTAAAACTACCCCCCCCCCCCCTATAGATGTAATCAATCACAGTGATGGTGCATTGTAGTGCATGGTTAATAGTTTGTGTTGGTTTACAGACTGTAGGGTAATTTAGAGCTGTAATGGTCCTCTAATTGTCACTAATTGTTTTACATTGACTTCAAGGAAGAAATTCAAATCATGCATTAATGGTGATCCCTGTGATTTTTTTGGAATTTTTATGAACTACCTGTGGCTTTCTGAAGGGGAAATTATAGTGTGATAAATCAGAAAAAAAGGGGGAAATATGAAAAACTATCATTTATTTATATAGCATTGCTAGGGAAGATATAACTTTTTGGGGCTAGGGGAAACAGCTGGTATTCAGCTGTAAAATGTACCAAAAAAAATCACTGTATCCTGTTAATTAATTAAATGATCGATAACAAGATTTCATGAAAAAGATTCCTATCGTTATAAACTATAACAAATTTTATCAGTATATGATGACAGTTGGGAATGCAGATGCATTGCCTAAAGGGTATGAGCCAAGACTTTAATGTGATTGTAGTCACAGTGTTGACATTTTAAAGTCTGATATCATCTGTATAATCAGATGTAATAGATTGATAATATGTATAATGATATGATCTTATGCTTGTTAACCTGTCAATTGGCAAGTATGATTAATGCTAGACTTTTTGACTTTCTAAGAGAGTATTATACTATATTCATGAAAGATCAAACTGTTAACAAAGCCATGATTGATCATATATGTCTGCTAAATGTCTGCTTTAAACCTTGCTTGAAGTAATAGCCAGTATATACTTTCATAATTAGTTATTGAATGAATTACATATTGTCAATATGAACTGACTTTACTGTGCAAAATGTTTGTTCCTATAATGAAATTGTTGTAATCATTATTATTGATAGCTGTGGCCGTGGTCCAGTGGTTAGTGTGCTGGACTTGTAACCCGGAGGTCCGGGTTCGAATTCCTGTCGTGGCAGGTCATACCCTTCTATGAAATTTTGACAAAATTTGTTAATTTCCTCCATATGTGGAGAAGTTGCCGGATGTTTGTGGAAGAGTAAGTTAGTACTGGTTAGTATATAGTCCTGAAAACTGGTTAGGTGAACCTGTCGAGGTATATAACAAAAATTGTCGAAAAACGGCATTAAACCCGAGTGATGATAAGTCGCATTGAAACAAACAAACATTATTATTGTTGCATTTTATGACTCTTCTGTATGTATTACAGTTATATCCTCAGTGTTATGTATTTATAAAGCATTGAAAGTTATGTAGTCTACTTACCATCTTGTCAAGAATTTTGGGGCTACATTACTACCTTGTCTGATTTTAAGTTGGCTTAATAGAAAATTCTTCATATGATACTTGATTATTATAAAGTCTTTGTTGTGATACAGCCTGCTCAAGACTTGACTCTAGTGAAAAACGTTCATATAGAATAAAAAATGCCACATATTTATATATATGTACCAACACATAGCAATTAAACTAGAGTTAAGGAAATTTCTGCTCATTATTTGTAGATATTACCATATGTTGCTTAGGATCATCATATCATGTGATAATTGTAGTATGTGAGCTCTGATTCTTATCATGTTGCAGGCCTTTTTCTATGCATACCACAGGTCTGACTATCGGACCCATTCCCAAAGCCAAATATAGGTTATTTTTGCCAATCCCATAAAAAAATTCCCAAAATACTGCTTTGGTTATTTGTCAAAACCTCAATGATTCGGCGTCTGACAACGCTATCGGCCTCTGTAAATAACTATCCCTGGGGGCCGCAAAATACACTTTTCTCAGGAACTATTTACCAGTGCACCGTTTCCGTTTTCAGTATTCGTTTTTTCTAAGATTTAATCATTATTGTTGTAAAAATGTTGCACAACAATATAAATATTGTGCTCGCAAAATATGAAGACATACACATGTTATTCAAAGTCCTAATGGTCTAAGTCCCGAAACACTTCAATTTCAGTGTTGAAAAATTATTTATTTATTTAAAAATTACTTAAAAATTATTTTATTTATTAAAAACTTTTATTGGATTTTACAACTTGATTTTTTAAAATTTGGCCAAAATGGCTAGAAAAGGGCCTGTGTTGCCTTGTTGTAGCTGTGTGTGAATTCTTAAACTTCTTGTGTACTAAATTGTACCAGAATTTCAATGGAATAAATGCGACAGATCTCTGGAAATAGTTAAATGCTGAAAAAATCATACCCTACACATGCACTTCAGTCTAGTGATAGGATAGGATAGGGGGTTAGAATTTTTTACATGATGTAAATTCTATGGATTTGTCCTTTGTTTGTCGTCATCAATAGCTAGGAATCACTTATGGTATGCCTCAAGCTAGTGATGAATTGAAGCGCTTAATTTTTTTTTTAAATCCATTTAGTTATAGTTTTGTGCCAATTAGCAATTTTCAGCCATATCATTACTAGTATTAAAAACAGGACTCATAATCACAGTCATCTCACTCAACATTTATTTAATTACGCATTAAGTTTTCCAGGGAAAGACGATACTCCCTGAAGTATGTAAGTACTGATAGATAGATAGACAAAGCAGTTTAGGAAATTAATTGACTACTTGGAATCTTCCCAAGTCACTTAAACATGAATATATATCATATTGTATATTGTATATCTACATATAATGATAAGTAAGTGGTTTAATCAAATGTCCTATTGACAAATATATTATCTTGATTAATTCATCCCTGTTTATCATTATACAGTCTTATGTTCCTTATGATTGCAATTGAATTGCGGAAGTTTCTGCTTTAAATTTTGCCAAGGATTGATGGTTGATATCTTATATTTAATTTCAAACTTGATATGTCACAAACTAGTCATGTTTATGAAGTTTGCCTTCTCATTTTACTTAAACATGTTTTTTATACAGTTTGTTTACTGTACAAACTGAAGAAATGTGGTCATGAGTTATTACTGCAATCTTTACTCAGGGGTAAATTTGGTCCATCATATCAATAAATGTGTGATTAGAATGGCAGTTACTCACACAGCAGCCTGTATTCATGGATGGCTGTTAATTGTAGAGTATTGTATTAGCATCAATACATAGATAATGCTGGGTTTTATGAGCAGAGCAGAGCAGAGCAGAACTGAACTGAACTGAACTGGACTGGACTGGACTGGACAGTAGTTAGTAGGCCACCAGCCCATAACATATGCACAATTTTATGATGACAATGAACATGACTAAACATGGGAACACTCACATCTTGACAATTACGTAAGCATGAATAATTAATCTATACATGACATACTCGTATGTGTGAATTTTTTGTTTTTGTTTGTTTTTTAACTATTTGTTTTTGTAAAATGAAAAAAACAATATCCGATGTTTCTGTGATAATGGACTGAATACTTCATGTTAATTAAAACACTTACTTGCTTAACTATATTAAAGTTTTATTTAATGATTTAACAGAACTTGTATCTACTGGTAATAGGATTGTGAATAGATCATACTTAAAGTTAAATTATTTATGTACAAGGCCAAGTTGAAAATATTTTTATATTTCCTATGTCTTTTCTGTAATTTAATTGAAAATGGATAACTGTCTGCAGCCCAAAATTGCTTGTAATTACAACATATTTTAATGCTTTGTGCTTGCCCTTTGAACTTTCCTTTCTGTGCAATGTATTCCTTTAATCACAAGTCAGCTGTAAATTCTTCATATGACTATCCGATCTGTAAATGTTTGTACAAGTTTTGTTGGATAAAAATTTTAATCGGTTCAAGCAGTTTGTAAGGTAAACATTTCACGGATAATTTGTGTGTAAATCATACACATACATGCCTGCAGGCTGAAAGTATGTCCTATTTTAGATGTGATGTCTTGTTGAATAAGGAAATTGGCCAAATAAGGACAAAATTGATGGTTAAACTGTCAATACAATAATAACTGTGTATAATACATCAGTCCAAGTGTTCATAAGTGCATATTTAGCCTGTTTTAAGCATTAGATTTTTCACTTCATGAATTTATCGACATTTCATGCGTAAAATGTCAATATTACGTTATTCTCCAATGAACATCTGCTTGCTTGTAACAAATATTGATGTAAATAAAAAGATGGGACAAACACAGCTATTTGTACCATTGAAATATAAATTTAGGGTTTGAATCAACTTGGTAACTTGAAATTCATGCAGTGATCAATCCATTTTTAAAGTGATTAATCCTTGTTTATGCAATACTGCTTTGATTTTGGATCATTTTAATTTTCCCATCAGTTGTAAAATGTTTATCTATACATCTTCATAAATATATCTGATATTTTGTGGAGCATTAACCCTGATTACACTACATATACACTTGTATGTAAGGATGACAGGTTGATGGGGAATGAACGCTGTTTCTTGTAAGGGTCATTGAACTACAGGATTCAACTAATTTGTTATAATGCGAATTGTTGTTAGTCTGGTTGAAGGTCATAGTTGAGTGATTCATTGTCCATCCTAACAACTCCTGTATTCCATCTGTTGCTTTTTGGAACCCACTGTTCAACATGTAGAACTAAATGCAGTCATGTGTCACCCACTCTGGCTGTGGCTTTTACAAATATAACATTCTAGACCCAGTCAGGCCAAGGCTTTTACAGATAGAACATTTAAGACCCAGCCTGACCCACTCTGACTGTGGCTTTGACATAGAGGACATTCTAGCTTTCTCATACAAACCTTTCTAGACACAGTCTGACTTATTTAGGCTGTATCTTGTTGAAGAAATTAGTTCTACCAAAGCATATTGTTGTTCATAGCAGCATTAGTTTGGTAATGACTATTTATTGATTAATGTCTGGTGTAAACATTGGTCAATTCTCAGTTTCTCTGATGTTGAAGAGATATATTCAACATGTATATGAGTGACACAGCTGTTGTTATCATTTTCTTGTTTTATTTCTATAATCTGTGTAGCAAATGTGACCTGATTGGATACTGTAGCTGCTGAAATTCCAAATAATAGAAGTCTTGACTTTACTTTGACAAGCCTCTATGTTTTCAGGGGCAGCATGATGGTCCATTGACAGAGCTGCATGATTGTTTGTTACCATGACAACTTGATGATGAAAGGATAATGGTCATTTGTGCCATTTTCCTTCCATTGTCGTTTTGTTTAAGGTCTAAACAACACATTTTATTCTTGTTTTTGGAAGAAACTTGGTGGGAATTCTTTCTCTTATCTGAGATAATATCCTGATGATTTAGAGCTGACAAAGCCATAAAACTCAGAAGTATTAAATTCCAATTATTTTCCTGAAACTATGAAAAAAATTCGAACAATCACCGGTAAATTTGACATGTGGTTTTACTGTATAGTCTCTTCAGCATGGTTCATTCATTCATTATCTGATATTTATAGATTATTTTGTAAAGATGTATGAAATGATTTAGATATAGGAAGAAAATTCATAGATCAGAACAAGTATATGTTATATCAACTATGCTTCATTGGTCATGTATATTGACTGACACTCCCAAAGCTTTCAAGTGTTTCAGATATATCCTATTAACTATTTACAATGTACTATGTTTTCATTTTTGATTATGCAAAGTATTTACTACCTAATATTGTGAATATGCCTTGCTCTCTGTATGATAGTTATTTTCTTCCTTTTGTCTAATGAGATTATTCAATTGCATTTCTTCTTTATCATTGGCTTCAACATTTATTTTTCAAAAAGATGAGTTAGGAATTTGATGTTTGTGATTTGATAAAAAGAGCAAAATTCTGAATATTTATTTACCTAGACTTGCATGTGTATTCAGGTATGTCTCATAAATCAATAAAAAATTTATACCTGTCGACGAAATACACCTGCTTTAATTTAAACGGGTCTGATAATGTCTGCCCCCAGTCAGAGTGTATTGAATACAACTGACAAATTAATTTTGCATGATAAACTGATAAACTACTTAGACACTTATTTTATCTGTTACAAGCTTTTAAGGCAGTTTGCCATAAATTTGGAATTAGGCCATCCTTAAAAATGTTGATTTTCAGTTACACTTAAATCTCATTTTAAAAAATCCCATCACCCCCCCTCCAAATTTTTTTTCTTGTTCTATTCCAGCCTTTTGTTTTCAGTACAAGTATATAATGTAAAATAAATCTTACCTTCTACCCACTGTTAAAAGTTAGGGTTGCATAACTGCAAATCAGCATTTCTTTAGGATGGCCTGAATGATTTTTGTACGTACATAGTTGACACACCATTTACAAATTCCAAGTAGTTTCAATGCTTCAACGTTGGCTTACCAGATGCAGCTTAGTTTAGGCATAGTTAGTTGAGATTTGCCAGTTGCAGTTAGTTAAGTCATGCAGTAGATAATATTATATGATATAATATAGTGTAAATTTAGCAACTACATATTTTCGTCTTCATAAAATAGCAATAAAATTTACATTGAATGATTTCATGAAGACACGAAGCCCTTTTTTAGTGCTTTTTTATTATGGTAAGTTTTCATTTGTATGATTCTTATATATGAATCTGGAATACTGGAATTTAACCTTGCATCAACATCTTAGGTCATTTGGCAACATTTCCAGCTTTAACAGTGGAGGAAGACCATAGGCTTACACCTAGGTAGAACCACTGACCTGAAAACTAACTGGATGCGTGAAATTTTGTCTCAGGTGAATCAAACTCATAGTGGTTACAATCTAGGGTAAAATCCCTTCAAAACTTTGTACTAAATCTTGTGTCATTTGTATTTGTGTTATTTACATTTTGATCGCTGTCCTCAGCTTAGCTTATTGTTTAATAACACGATATTGATGAAAAATTGGTTTTTTTTGTTACCTACAGGTGTTTATTTCTAGTAATGTACTTGCTAGAGGAATCATTCTCTATTTTGAGGAGACCTAATCTCTCCAAAGCTATGCATTATGAAAGTGTATTTTCACCTTACAAGGCAGCATTGACAGATGTTCTGTAATCGTTGTTGATTCAGAAACTAGAAAAACCAGTTTTGGTAAAAAATCAAGAGAATAACACCTTGTAGTTTCTATTGAAATTTTGTGACTCATTTCTAATTTTTGCCAAGTTTGAATGAATGCACCCATCTACCTGTGATGTTGGACGTGATAATTACTTAAATGAAATTGTTTGCACTGTGTTATTAGATTTATTTTGGTGCTGTAATTGATATGATTCGAGTCCCCAAATTATTATATTCAGGTGCAGAGACACTCAATCATTAGTTAGTGATTGTGCTGCTATGCATAAAACTATCATCTAGGACTGTCCCTCAGGGCTAGGTAACATGGAACAATCACATGTTTCTGAATTGAGCAACCTTCAAGTTTATTATGCTACTCATTTGTAATTGATATACATATCATGAATGTCAACCTTTTTCTTTTTTTGTTAACTCAGTGAATTGGTGGACACATAAATATTTAATAAGTTTGAATGTTTTATGTGTTGTTAGAACAAATGAATAATTTTGTCTGCATTTTGTTTTTTTGTTTGTATAAACCATGTTTTTATGAAGTTTTTAATCCAAAGGAAAAAGGAAAATCCTGGTTTTTAGATTGGCAAATGTCAGTGGGTGGGTGTGCAGGCATCCACAATTTCATCTGCCCACAACTCCTACATTTAGGAGGGATTTCAACAAAACTTTCACATAATTAACAGCACCAAGTACTTCAGTACATATTGTTGGGGTTTTGTGATTCGGTCACTTTTTGCTGAATTATGGCCCTTGGTTTATTTTGTACACATGTAATATTCTGTGTGCAACTTCTCATGAAAACCTGGTTTTGTGGCAGTTCCTGTCATCTTTTTCTTTTTTGTTTCTGAATTGTCTAGACATTCTATATATAATATTCAAGTATGTAAGATATCATATATTTATTATATAAAATTTAAAGTAACCTTCAAGTTGTATAGAGGTGTAACAAATTTAAAGAGTAATTTATAAGATAAGTCGTACACTTTAGGGTGGGGACATCTCCCTTACTGAGATTATTACTTCTGTCGCCCACCAGTTTATCAGCAATTGAGTCCTGATAAGGTTTAGTGTTAACTTGTATGAACAGAATTCCTCCGTTACTCCTTGTTACGTTTGTAAATGCAACAGGTCGATAAAACAAAGGTGGGTTTTGCTTCCGTTTTGATGTCTTGTGATTCACTATAAACAACTGATACACAGTGCTACCTTGATTGACCTATTCTGGGTCATTTGATTGTTTGACCTACTTAATCTTGGTCAGCAACTACTCTGTCTGATCAACAAAGTTCTTAAGAAAATATTTTGAATATTTTCTATGTCAATACAATGAACATTTGATCAGATGGAAGTCTTGCTGTAAATATTTATCAAATATTAAACCGCTTGTATGCCGGTTGAAAATAATAATTTTGTTTAGTTTAATGTTAATGTATGCATTGTAAGCGTATAACTGTCAGACTAAAGTTATATGCTTACAATGCAGTTTAGAAGATACTTTCTAATGTATAGTCTAAAACATTTATTGGTTTTATGACAGCCTTAAGCTCTAGCAAGATTATCTATGTGTTTTTAGGCACCTCCATTGGGTGACATATAGTTGTGTCCATCCGTCTTTTCATCCGAATTTCCTGTCTGATCTGTAACTTTGTCATTCATGGATAGAATTTACATTGGCTTGGCACACATGAGCAGCATGTCAAGACAATGAGTTACATGCAGGAACCAATAATTCTGTCTCCCCGTCTTCTTGAATTATTTCCCTTTATTTAATTTTCTGTTCTTGGACATAACTCTAAAAGAATTTCAAGGAATTTATTCAAATTGCATTCATTGATAGAAGACATTGGATGAAGAGCATTGAACTATCATCTTAACTCTGATATACTTTCTTTTGAATTATCTCCCTTTATTGAATTTCACTTTACATTTCTGTTTAGTTGGTAAGTTTGTCAATCTTAATACATTTTAAAATTACTGGGCACAAATATTATGAACAAACATGCCAGTGTGCAGGAATTACAAATCTATCCCCCACTTTTTGAATTGTCTACCTTTATTGAATTTACTATTCCTGGGAATAACCCAAAAATTACATACAAAGATAAAAGACTCAGAGAGGAAATGCAATTTACAAGGACCATGCCTTTATCTTACTTCTCTCCCTTGATTTAGTTTTCTTTTATGGAGCATAAGCCTTTTAAGAGTGCTAAAGGGAATTGACGCAAATTGCTTCCAATGGACATTGAGACTAAGTACGTAGCATATTTGCCCTCCTTGAAGTAGGCAAACAGTTATTTCTGTAACCATTTTTGTTTCGTTGTTTGTCAGAGGTTGCATGTCTTTTATTTTACTATCTCCCTATTGAATGGGTTTAAAAGACTAAAGTCTGATATTCTTACTTTTTTATTTTCAGTTGGATGCAGATGGGAATGGATCAATCGATGTAGATGAAATTGTCCGTGCCTTAGAGCTAGTTGGGATAAAGAAGCCTGCATATCAGGTCAGAATGATCGTGGCAGATTATGACAAGGACAATAGTGGTTCAATTACCATGGACGAATTCAAAAAGGTAAGTATTGATAATATTTTCAAATAGGCCCATAATGTTGTATATTAGTCAAGTTCAGCTAAAGAAAAAGAATAGAAAGATGATCTTGTTGGTGGCCAGATTATTGTAGAATTTGCTGCAAGATCTTTTTAATCAGGTCAAATAAATTCTTACTACAGCATAGTTCTATATAGTGCTGTTAAGACTCCCAACAGACTGGCAGAAGTCTTGTTATCAAGTTGGTCTTGATATCAAGATCCAACATATTCTTTCAACATTTTGTAACAAAAACGTAAAAAGTTGCTAATGACTGGTTTTCAGTTTCCCAGATTTCATAGTCTAGACATCTACATGAGTTTTACTGATCATTTGGCTAAAGTGAGCACCTCAAGGTGTTTGAAATTAATTCACATTTTGGTAGTACTTGCGTAACACAAATTTAAACAAAAATTGTGCAGATTATTATTTGTTATTTTTGTGTGCTAAAAAAATTGTGTTTTAAACAAGAACATATATTTTTTCCAGGATTTTCACTGATTTTAGCTCGTGGGTTTCAAAGAAAAAGTTAAGCTGTTATGATCACCGCAGCAGCAGCGATGTTGTACAAAAACTTAAATGTAGCCCATCACTCAAACACTTTTAAAGATATAAACATGACCCTTGGAATACTTGATTATTATGACAAGGCACAGTTGCAAAACAAGGGACATTATTCTGAAAACTGTATTAAAGTTATGCCCCTTGAAACTTAGAATTTTGAACAAAATTGCTTATTAAATGGAATTATGTAAAACAGACGAGTGTTGGCGCTGCTCTGCAGAGCTATTTTTTTACTTACATCTTATACAAAGGGGTGACCTGATGAGTGTTTATGATATGGTATCACCTGCTGCGACCAGGATTTGAACCGCGATCTCCAGGTTACAAGTCCAGCGCACTAACCACTGGACCACAGCCTCTATTTTATTTGTGGAAATAACACTGAAACCAATCGTCTTAGGAATATTTTTATAAAATTTTTTACTTTTTTCTTTCAGATGTATTCTAAATTAAAACATGACAATGATGTTGGACGTATCTTTAAGCAGTCTATAGCTACTAGAACTGATGTTCAACAAACTACCGGTTGTATGGATGGTGTCACTCATTCTGTTAAAGATTCTGAAAGATATGCTTTTGCAGACTGGATAAACAAGTAGATAGATATATAACAGTTTATTAGCTGATCTGTTTAGAAGAAAAAATCAAGCTATTATGTTCTCTATGTCATTGTTGTTGTCATTGTCATGCAAAAACTTTAATGTAGCTGATTACCCAAACACTTTTAAAGATATCAACTCAACACATGGAATACTTACTATTTTAAGTATTATTAAATTATTATCATGACAACGCACAGTTTCAAGACATGTGGCATTATTTTGAAAGCTGTATTTAAAGCTATATTTATTTTTGGAGTTATGCCCTTTTTTTTAACTTAGAATTTTGGTCAAAATTATACTTTATGGTGTGCAGAGGTCTTGTTTCTTATTTTTGGATCCATTCTAACAACAATGTGCAATTTTTGAACCTTTGCTACTTAGATTGTTTTCCTCAAAAGATTGATAGATCGCCATTATGAGAAATTTCTACATATGCAAGAAGTATGTTAAATTTAATGACTGTGTGCATTGATAGAAAAATAATGAATTAGTGGATATACCTGCACCAAAAAACTAGAATGTCTGTGTTATTATGTTAATAATATACTTAGCATAAAAACTGTGATGTAACATTTTTTCCAGAAATCTTTATGATGATAAAGATTGTGCGACAGTTTTGCCTATTCAGCCAGATGATACAGATCTCTTCAACAAGGTCAAGGATGGTATTCTTCTATGGTAAGATTAACAATCCTACTTGTTCATCCCTTTGCCTCATAATACCACATTTCCCTGTATCTGAAGCAGACAACTTTTGAAAACATTGTGGCAAAAGAAGCTATTACTTGTAATAAGTAATGGCTTCTTTTGCCACGATGTTTTCCACACTATCAGAGAGATATTACCCAATTTTTGTCGCGCCTGCTTGCTGTGAGCTGGACATAGTTGTCAAAATGGTGGTTCAGTGTATGTGTGTGGTAGTGATGAAACGATAATCGGATACTATCGATTAGCGGCGTGAAAACGTTTGCTGATTCCGAAAATCAATTGCAGTTTTTCATAATTGATTATCAGTCTATCTCATTTAGGCACTGTAAACTAACTACTGATGATGCAAACTAAACGCGCTTACAAGGGAAATCACTCACGTTGCTTTGAAAAAGATGGTGGAATTGTTGACCAAGACGAAAAACAAATATTTTACCATCCTGGGATGAAGGCAAATTCTCGGGTTTAGAACCTTGCAATGAACACAGCCATTTGTTATCTGTGCAAGGAGTATAAAAACACCGTTGAGAATTAATTTGTCTTTGCCAAGTTGTGCAAGAATCAAACACGAGTGGTCACTACACTAGAACCGATTATATAATCAGAAAATCGCATCAGATGTACCAACCGATTCCAACTGATAATTGATCATGATTTTGAACTGATGTTGCAACACTAGTGTGTGCATATGTCTATGCATTTGTGTGTTAGTCCGACTTTGTCGGAACCATAACTTCCCTGTGAATCAATGAATTTTTAAAATGACTTGGCACAATTGTTCACCATGATGAGGCAGTGTGTCATGCATAAGATCCGTGACCATATTTTAGAGGTCAAGGTCACACTTGGGGTTTAAAGGGCAAAAATTGGCATGTTTTACCTTGTCTGGACTGTAACTTCTTTCAGCATTGATTCATTTTAAAACAACTTGCCATAATTGTTCTCCTTGACATAGGTCACTTGATTAAATGCCGCTTAAATATTAGAGTTAATATATTTGATTATATATTTTGATATAAAACAAAATTTATCTTCAGTTGTTTAGTACTTAGTCACTCTAGGTCAAAAAGTATATCACCGTTTAACATTCATTTTGCCTATTATTACATGAGAGATTCAGGACACATACTTTTGTCATACTCCCAACATCCTTTTAGACAGCCTGTACTGATTCATTTGTCTTTCTGTCCAGTAATTTTTTTATGTCAAGCATTCAACCCATCTCTCTTTTTCTTATGACCCTTGGTGGGCTCGTTCAAAATCAAATGGACAAATCAAAACCAATGGACAACCTTTTCTTGATGATAACAAGTGTCTTAGTGGACTTGACATGTTGCCATTTGGCGACTTCCAAAATTCAATATAGAATAACCCTCAAGGGGGACCATCAAGCCCACTGACTTCTGATTTGAGGGTCATTTAGAAAAAATGACCAAACATGCGTCTATCCAGAATGGGTGTTCTTTGATTGTCACAACCAGACAGTTATGACAAGTAATTAAGTGTTTTCTAAATCATTTTTTAAAAATGTGTAAATCAATACAAGTAAATGAATGTTAAAAATGGAAACGTCTTTTATGTTTGTTTTTGACATATGTTACTTTTACAGCAAATTGATCAACAAGTCAGTGCCTGAAACAATAGATGAGCGTGCAATTAACAAGGGAACCTTGAGTGTGTACCATCGAACTGAAAATCATAATTTAGCTTTGAATTCTGCACGGTCAATTGGGTGTAATATTGTTAACATTGGTCATACCGATCTTGAAGCTGGTACGAAACATTTGGTCCTTGGATTATTGTGGCAGATTATTAGGGTATGAAAGTTTAATTATATTTTTTAGCTCGCCAGAACAGAAGGTTCAGGGTGAGCTGTTAGGATGGGTAGGTGGATGCTCCGTCATCTTGCGTCAACAATGGTCTTCTCCTCAGAAACTACCAGTCTGATTTACTTCAAATTTACTGTGTAGAAGCCTTTTGATGTGGTAAAGGCAATTTGCTCATACTATACCAGTTGGTCCCTTTTTAGGGGTCACTAGAACTAAAAAATAGAAAAACTTTTAATCATCTTCTTCTCATGAACCAATGGATGGATGATCACCAAACTTGGTCTGTAGCATCCTTAGATGGACTTTTATCAGATTTGCTCAGATAAAAATGGTTGGCCCCTTTCTAGAGCTAAAAATAGAATTACATTAAAATGACTTTTTCTCATGATTCTATGGATGAATTATTACCAAACTTGGTTTTTAGCATCTTTAGATAGAGTTCTATTAGATTTGCTGAAATAAAAATGGTTGGCCCATATTAGGGGCCGCTAGAGCTAAAAATAGAAATACCTTTAAACGTCTTCTTCTCATGAACCAATCAATGGATCATCACCAAACTTGGTTTGTAGCATCCTTAGATGGTCCTCTTTCACGTTTGCTCAAATAAATTTGGAAGGCCCCTTTTAGGGGCCACTAGAGCTAATAATAGAAATACCTTAAAACAACTTTTTCTCATGATCCTTTGCATGGATTAATACCAAACTTGGTTTTTTAGCATCTTTAGATAGTGTTCTGTCAGATTTGCTGAAATAAGAATGGTTAGCCCCAATTATGGGCCGCTAGAGCTAAAAATAGAAATACCTTAAAATGACTTGTTTTCATGAACCAGTGGTTGGATTATCATCAAATTTGGTCTGTGGCATCCTTCAGTCATCACGAATATTCCTTTGTATTATCCTTCGATGGTCCTTTATCAAGTTTATTATTGTTCCCCATTATCTGCCCACAAGTGTACCTTTATTACCTTTTTAGTAACAAGTTAATTAACATTTACTCTGGTGAGTGATGCAGGGCCATCGTGGCCCTCTTGTTATTGTATTTACTTAATTTCAAGTTTCTAAATTCTGAGATTTAACTTTGTTTTAGAAGTAAAAAAAAAAGGTAATTGTTGCAATAAATGTTGTGCTTCTTCAAAAACTTGAGATAACAAAAGAAACACTTGGCTGAGCAGCTTCTCACTAACAATTTTTATTGCTAGCAAAACACAGTTACATTGTGTTTTTTTTACCCCTCCCTCCACAAGAAAGTTGTCAGGGGGGTACACTGGTTTTAAGTTGTCCATCTGTCAGTCAGTCTGTCTGTCTGTCCGTGCATCAGACGAAATCTTGTATGTGCTTCTTCTCCAAAATGGCTTGTTGGATGTTTATAAACTATATAATCAGAGAATTTATATACCCCAGTCATGGATTAACTGGCCATTTGTGTGACATACAAAAATAATTTTTCGTCAATTTTTTTCTTTACAATCTAAGAAATCATGACAAATGCCTCTGAAAAACTTGGTGTGGTAAAATACATAAACGAGGATTTTGAATTTTTGCTTCTGATGGCTGGTAATTTTTCCAGTACTCCTGCTTTTTTAGCTCAACAGAACCAAAGGTTTATGGTGAGCTGTTAGGATGGGTAGGTGGATACTCTGTCGTCCGTCATCTGGCAGTGGTCTTCTCCTGTGAAACTACGGGTCAGATTTACTTCAAATTGCTGTGTAGAATCCTATTGGTGTTCTATTGGCTCATATTATTCAAGTTGACCCCTCTTAGGGGGTCACTAGAACTAAAAAATAGAAAAACCTTTAACATCTTCTTTTCATGAACCAATGGATGGATCATCCGTAAACTTGGTTTTGTAACATCCTTAGATGGTCCTCTGTCAAGTCTTCTGAAATAAATTTGGTTGGTCCCTTTTATGGGCCTTTAGAGCTAAGAATAGAAATACCATAAAAAGTCTTTTCCTCGTGATTCTATGGATTGATTATTACCAGGCTTAGTTTGTAGCATCCTTAGATGGACCTCTTTCAAAGTTGCTTGAGTAGTTTGATTGACCCCCTTTAGGGGTACTAATGCTAAAAATAGAAATACCTTAAAATGTCATGAATCATTGTTTGGATCATATCCAAATTTGGTTTGTAGCATCCTCTGGTCATCACTAATATTCCTTTGTAGTATCCTTTGATGGTCCTTTATCTTATTGTTCCCCTTTATCTGCCCATAAGTGTACCTATATTACGTTTTTAGAAACAAGTTAACTTACATTTATTCTGGTGAGTGATGCAGGGCCATTGTGGCCATCATGTATTGATTTCTAACTTTGATGAAGTTGTGTATGCTATTTTTCATTGAATAGATTGGACTATTGAGTGAGATCAACTTGCATTCACATCCGGGTTTAGTGTTATTGTTAGAAGAGGATGAAAGCATCGAAGACTTGCTTAAACTTTCACCAGAAGAAATTCTAATTCGTTGGGTCAATTATCATCTTAAACGAGCTGGAATTAACAGAACAATAGCTAACTTTTCTAGTGACATCAAGGTAAGATTTTATGCCCCCAAAGGGTGACATATAGCAATCACACTGTTTGTCCTTCAGTCGGTCCGTTCATCAACACAAGACAATGTGTTGTGTGCAAGACTTTGACCCAAAGCATCAAGGTTAAAATCATATTCAATGTAATTCATTATGTATGGAATTTTTGTGTCTCAGCAATAACTTTCTAATTTCTGAATGCATTTTGAAATTACTTGGTACTGATGTTCACCATTAGAAGATGATGTATCATGCGCAAGACCCTGATCCAAAGAGCCAAGATCAAGCACATAGTGCTCAGTGAGCAATAGTGATCAATCAGTCTACCCAGGGTGTCTGTCATACCTCGTCAACTCCTGGGGGTTGTTAATACTCTAGAGGACACACTTTTGAGTGAATCTTCATCCGACCTTAGCAGAATGTTTGTCTAAATGATACTTTGGACAAGATTGAACATGGGTCATGTGGGGTCAAAAAGTTGGCCACCAGGTCAAATTAAATGTAACCTTTGTTAACACTCTAGAGGTCACAGTTTTGATTAGATCTTCATGAAACTTTGTTGGAATGTTTTTTCAGTAATGATAACTTGCAGTTGTGTGAATATGGGTAATCTGTTAAAAACTAGGTCACTAGGTCAATGTGTTAGAAAACCTTGTTAACACTCTAGATGTCACAATTTTTATTGAATCTTCATCCAACTTTGTCAGAAAGCTTGTTTTAATAATATCTTGGACAAGGTCGAATATGGGTCATCTAGGTCAAATCTAGGTCACCAGGTCAAATCATTGAAAAGCCTTGTTAACCCTCTAGAGGTCACAGTTTTGATTGAATCTTCACTAAGCCGTGTCAGAATGTTTGTCTTAATGATATTTTGGACAGGTTCGACCATGGGTCATCTGGGGTCAAAAAGTTGGTCACCAGGTCAAATTACTGAAAAACCTTGTTAACACTCTATAGGTCACAGTTTTGATTGGATCTTTGTTAAACTGCATCAAAATGTTTGTTTTAATGATGTTTTGGTTTGCTCAAATAAATTAGGTTGGCCCATTTTTGGAGCCACTAAGACTAAAAATAGAACAAACTTAATATAACTTTTCTCATAAATCAATGGATGGTTTATTACCAAACTTGGTTTGTAGCATCCATAGATGGTCTGCTGTCAGGTTTGCTCAAATAAAAATGGCTGGTCCATTTTTGGGGCTTCTAGAGATAAAAATAGAAATACCTTTTAACAGCTTCTCATGAACCAATGGATGTATCATCAATATACTTGCTTTGTAGCTTTCTTAGATGGTCCTCTTTCAAGTTTGTTTAAATAAATTTGGTTGGCCCCTTTTAGGGGCCACCAGAGCTAAAAACAGAAATATCTTTTGGTGGTCCTTAAGGTTGTTAATATAAATTTTGCTTAACTGTGTTTAATGGCCACCAGTGCTAAAAATAGTAAATTCTTCAAATTTCTTTCTCACATATCACTGTATAGATCTTCTCCAAACTTGTCCTGTTGCAAAGTTGTAGCATACTTAGAAGTTAGATTGTTCCTTCTCCTGTTTGTCGTTTGGTTAATTTTCTAGTTAGCAACGTAGGGCTGTCATGTTTTTGCCCTTTTTCTTCTATAAATTATTCAGGATTCTTTGTCATTAAATAGATTTATATTTCTATGTATTTCAGACCTTTATCATATGGTTATAACAATAAAAGTATTTGCTTTTACAGGATTCAGAAGTATACACACATCTTCTCAACCAGATTGCTCCTGAAGATAAGGGAGTTAGTTTGGCACCATTGGGAGTAAGTCCATTAAGAGCTATTTTTGTCTCAAACTGCCATTTTGTATTCATGATACTGACTGTTGCTAAGTTTGCATGCTTGTTTTGCTTCAAAGTTGTACCCAAAGTTATCAAAAATGACACCTTTAACAGCTTTGACTACTTTGTTGTTATTCAATTCACTGCCAATCATATTATTACACTATTGGGTCTCATTTTAAATGAAATATTGCTGAAAGTTTTGTTTTGGTTGCCAAGTAATGATATTTAACATTCTAACATTTATCTATCTAACATTTTTTGTTTCTTTTCAATATTTCAGGAGCAGGATGAGGAAAAGAGAGCTAATTTGATGTTGGATGAGGCTGAAAAGATTGACTGTAGAGCTTTCATTTCAGCTCATGATGTAGTCAAGGGTAATGCTAAACTGAATTTGGCTTTTGTAGCCAACTTGTTCAATACCTGCCCAGCTTTGGATAAAAGAGATGATGTAGAAGTAGAAATAATTGAAGAGACAAGAGAGGAAAAAAGTAAGTTTTTTAGGTTTGATAATTCATTGCCATAATATTAGAAATTTCTGTGATATTTTAAGTTGGTTAAAAGTGTCAGGTATTAAATGAGAGTATTGACAGTCATACAAATGTTTTGGAGTGTAGTTTCTTCAGATTGATGTATGCTCCTAATTTACATCCTATCCTTTTTTAGCTCACCAGAACCGAAGATTCAGGGTCAGCTATTAGCTAAAAATCAGGGGCAGCTAGAGCTAAAAATAGAAACATAGTCTAGACTGTTACAGTGACCACTTGTATGTAGCGATGTTCTGTCCATGGTGACCCTTTTTCCTCTCTCCCAATTGTTTTTGCTATAAAAACGGTCTGTATATAACGACAGTCAGTCTGATCTGACCAATAACCATGATTTTTACTCAGGAACACATGAATCAGATTGTGAATGATTTTTTCTAAGGGAGAATACTTCAATATTCTTAACTTTTTAACATTTTAGGAATTAATTGATTTTTGAAATGATTTTATTTAACTTTTAATTTTATCATGTGACCCTTAATATACATGTATTAAAATTTTGTATTTTTAATAAACTTACACTCTCTTGTAAATGATATTCTAAAGTAAATGCACACACAATCTTTATTTTTCCTTGAACAATAGCCTTGATATGTATATAAACTTATTAATCAAGTGAAGAACCCTGCTTGAATAGCTTGGCTTTGAATAGTGAACCCCTGTCCTTAGTGACATTATTTTGATTCTCCCAATGAGGGTCACTATGGACAGTCTAGACTGTACCTTAAATATCTTCTCATGAACCAACAGATGTATCATTAATAAACTTGGTTTGTCGCATCCTTAGATGGTCCTCTGTCAAGTTTGCTCAAATAAAAATGGTTGGCCCCTTTCAATGGCCACAGAGCTAAGAATAGAAATACCTTAAAACAACTTCTTCTCATGAATCAATGGATGCAAACCAAGCCTGGTCTTTAGCATCCTTGGATAATGTTCTGTCAGGTTTGCTGAAAATGAAAAATGGTTGGCCCCTTTTAGGGGTTTCTAGAGCTAAAAACAGAAATACCTTTACACATGTTTTTCTCATGAACCATTTGATGGATCATCATTAAACTTTGTTTGTAGCATCCTTAGATGGTCCTCTGTCAATTTTACCATAGGTTGACCATTTTAGGGGCTGCCAGAGCTAAAAATAGAAATACCTTTAAAATAACTTCTTTTTATGAACCAATGGTTTGAATCATTACCAAATTTGGTCCATAGCATCCTCCAGTCATTTTCTTTCAGGAACATTTTTCCCACTCTACTACTGAGCCCTGTACTGTGTTCAGAAAATCACAGGAAATGGGTGTGGCATGTATAGATGCTTTACATGGAGCATGATAAGGAATCAGGAGATCTAGGAATATATATGTCCAGTTCTCCTGTATCTTCTCCCCTTTCTCTGAGGCAGCTCTGAAATGACCATAGCTGTCGAATGGGCCATTAAACAACAGATATAGAAGAGTGTTTATTTTACAGCTTATCGTAACTGGATGAATAGTATGGGAGTTTCACCACATGTAAACAGACTGTACAGTGATCTTCAAGATGGCCTCATATTGTTCCAGTTGTATGACATCGCAAAACCTGGCTGCGTAGACTGGGATAAAGTTAATAAAAAATTCAATAAGTTAAGGGTGACATTTCAGAAGATAGGTAAGTTTTAGGCTCTAGGCACAGACATGTTATTAGTTGGTTGGTTCATCTGTCCATCAGAAACATCTCATAATTCTCTCTTATAAAACTTAAGATCGTTTTCAATGAAAATCCTCAAATATTTAGCATGATGTGTAGTTTTGTATTGAAAAAGAATTGCATTGTACTTTGTTTAATACTGTTTAACTGCAATATTTCAATATCATAATTATGGTAGACATTTGAACCAAAATTTCTTCAATCAGACATAAGATATTAATTTGTCCAAAACTTTGCGGGGACAAATCGTTAGAAAACCAGTGCTTTTGAGTTACCTGCCAGCGCTTGTCTATTCCTAAGTCATTTATTATTACTAACTTCCCTATGTAAGTATCAGTCCTTAGATCAGAAATGAATGTCATTAAGAAACATGCCAGTTGGATTGGGTTTTGAACATCAAGTCAAGGCTAATTTTGTGTTTCACTTATTTGTTGGTTTTTTTTTCAGAAAACTGTAATTATGCTGTAAAACTTGGTGAAGAATTGTCCTTCTCACTAAAGAGTGTTGGTGGCAAGGATATTTTTGATGGAAACCAAACGCTTACTCTTGGTCTAGTATGGCAACTCATGAGAGCGTACACTCTGTCTGTGTTGAAGCAAATGTCAGATACTGGTAAACCTGTCGAAGACAGTATTATTGTTAGCTGGGCAAATAAAAGAGTAAGTTACTAAGTAACTATGTCTAATGGCAGAGTATGAGATATTTAATTACTTTTAGTAATTTATTTAAAATTTGATTCGGAAAATCATTGAATTAATATGGAAAGTTGACTTAGGAAGTGAAGTCAGTGGTGTCTTCCATTAAGAATGTACTCCCTATGAAATGTCTAAGCTATCCCACCACAGTCTTATCCATGTCTGTTCAAGTAGAGTCTGACAACATTCAAAGGTAGCAGTGGTTAAGAGATGTATATAATTTTATTTTTACTTTATTAGTTGAGTGAAGGTGGTAAGAGTTGTTCCTTTTCAAGCTTTGGTGATTCATCTCTGAGGGATGGTGTGACCATTCTTCATCTCATTGATTGTATTTCCCCAAAAAGAATTAAATGGGACCTTGTTAAGGACAGCAATACTGATGAGGTATGCTTATTTCATTCATTTTACACTCTTTGACAACATTTTAGAACATTCAAGTATTAGTAGAAGTGTGAAATAGATTCATTAATTTGTTTGTCGATTAACTTGTGTATTACTGGATATTGTCTTTTGTTGAGACTGTTTGCTAAGCACTTGACATCATTATTTCAATGGCATTGATGTGTGTGCATGTGCATGCATCCAGATTGCTGCTTTCCTGACCATAGGTGATCATTAAATCACCGTCAAAATTTGAGGCATCAAGCTTTTTATCAAATGCCTATTTCAAATTAAAAATGAAGTCAGTACTTTGGGACTGAACAATTATGTCGTTTTATAAAAAAAGGTCAATTAAAAAAACGATCTTTATATGGAAAATAGAGAATTCAAAATCGGGACTGAAATTATGTTACTTTAAACAAAATGTTGATTTGAGTGATGCCATTATAATGGGTTTTATCTGTACTATCAATTGAAAGTTTTGCCTCGTTATGGCCACACAAGCTAGGTAAAAGAACAGCCTAATGCAGTAATATATTTTTTTAGAATTAGCCTACCTTCAGAACCTACAGGCTTTTCATATGTTTACTTCTCCATGTACCACACTATTCATATGTACTTTTTTCTTCATACATAAGTAAATGTTCATTTTTTTTCCCTTTTGATGCTTTTTGCAGGACAAGATGCAAAATGCTAAGTATGCCATATCAATGGGTAGAAAAATTGGTGCAAGAATTTATGCTCTGCCAGAAGATATTGTTGATGGAAAACAAAAAATGATGATGACAATTTTTGCCTGCCTTATGACTGTGGATTGGAAAAAAGCTCAGGCAGCTCAGAAAGAACAGCAGCAAGAGGATTAGGAGCCATTTCATTGTCACATTGACTGCTTATTACATGTATTCTAATTGCATTGGAGTTGGGAACCAGTGTTCTTTGTTTTATTAACTGATCTATCTATATATATTGGAACAAATTCTGTTACTATGTCCTCTTTTTAAAGGGACTTATTGTTGATTTTTTGTATTTTAGTTGCATCAAAAATTAGGGGCCACTTGTTGATTTTTGTACTTTTTTTATTGAAATAAACACACTGGACCAACTATTAATTATTTCCATACACTGAAGACTGCTTCCATGTGTTATACCTTTGAGGAGAGTGTACATATTTTGAATTAGTTACTTGAGAATATTGTGTAAATAATTCTTTGTAGACTTCTGGTGTCAGTTTGATAATGGACTAATTATGTAATTTTTGTTCTTGAACAAGAAATGCATGAAACAAAGTTTAAGTTTGAGACACAGTGTTTTAATCACCAGTGTCCTGTAGTTGAATATTTCTTGTTTGTTTGACAATGTCAATGAAGTGAAAAACTATGCATTGTGACATTTGATATGTCTGGCATTGAAATTGTTTTATATCATGCTTTGACATGTTTATTTTGATTGATAAGATATGTTTTGAATTGCCATTTAATTAGAAAATTGGTCAATGTTAATTGTTTAGTATAAATGACATCTAAATGATTTTAAGAAAGGTGCTGCCAATTATATTCTGTATTCATAAAACAGGTCACAATTTGTTGGGTTTTTTTGTAGTTTATATGACATGGGAGTACATGGCTTCAAAGCTGTTCATGAAGTATGGCATAGTTTATTGTCTGTTTGTATTAAATTGAACATTTTCTGCCTGAAATATTAACAATATTTTCTTACTACAAATGTTTCTATCTTGTATTTGAAAACATGTGTGTGTTTGTTTGGTATTTTCTGTCTCTTTATATAACTTTGAACAAGAATTGGGGCCATATATTATATATTTTATACATTTTTATCATATATTTACCATAAATCACTATTATATAACTAGTGGTGCAGGATTAGCAGCCAACTATCATTTATATATATAATTGAATATAATTGAGCCACACATGCAGTCATTTTTTGTTGTAGAAATATTTTGTTGACAGATAGGATATTTTAAGGATGGTGAAAAACACTATTATTTTAGCTAGTTTAAATATTTGTTTCAAGAAATATAAAATAAAAGCATTATTTAAAAGTCGGTATGATTGAGTGATATTATATGTGTCTCTTTAATAAAACAAGTGATGTATTGTTATCTACTATAAGATTTTTATTTTCTGTAATAACTGTTTGGTATTTAAACTTATACTGAAAGTTGCTGCCATTGTGTGGTAAAATACACTTTGAAAAATGGTGTCTTTTTATTGGGAGGAAGTACTGTTGTCCTGATGTATAGTTAAGAAATTGTAAATAAATCTGAAATATGTTATTGGTCTTTTGTTGCTAATAATAGTGTCAATTTTATGTTGTTATTCCTTACATATGCATATATTATTTTTGTAGTATTATATACATTATTTTCTACATTTGAATTGTAAATTCATCATACACTACAACTGTTTTCTAATAGACTTGGAACAATTATATATATATATATTATATATATATACATCTGCAAAACAAATCCTGTGGTCAATGTTAATCTGTCAATCATAATTGTAGAATTTATGTAACTAAGGTAATTTGTTGAATGAAGAGAAGTTTTGTTACAATACTCTTGTAGTATTTGTAGACAGAAATAGTATCAAATCTGCTGACACCTGAGTTACAGGATCTTTATCATTGTTGAAAGCCATCTGTGTTAAAACAAGCTACATTTATATGTTAAATGTTTTGATAGCTTTTATACATTTTTTTGTCAAATTATCAAGGAATGAACATATATAAATCCAACAGTTTCTGCTCATTACTTTTGTTGTTGATTGTTTTAGATATGGATTTTATTGTTTGTCCATCCGTTTGCTTTTCTTTCATTATATTGTCACACCTATTAACCATAGAATGCCTTATGTAATAGATGTATACTTTTTATGTGTGCTTCATTTTTATCCGGAGTAGTAAAAGATAGTATTAAACTCATGTTAGTCTGTTGTTTTCCTATAGATAATTGAAATCATTAGTTTCTTGAATCAGTTTAGTTCCTTTTCATAAGTAATTGGATTTAAAAAATATGTTATTGTTCATCATGGACAGTTTATAATAATTGACAAAGAGCACTTGTTGATCATTGACGTCACTGATTTTTTGGGAAAAATCTTATTTACTTATACTGCTCAAGTTTGGTTGATTTTGTTTCATTTACAGGTAGTTTATGTAGAAATGTTGAAATAAAGTGCAGCTTATTCCTTTGGAAATTGTTTTATAAAAATACGTCCTTTGTTATTCTAGTGTTACTTTTCTATACACACAGAACTCTGCCCATGTTTTTAAGTGATATCCAGTATGCTAATTGCTGTCTTCCTGATATACATGTATGATATTACAGTACAACTTTATAATTAATCATCTTACTTGAGAATGAGTAAGATTTAATCATGTGAATGTGAGATACCCACTTACACATGACTGTTGTCTTACCTGTCCATAAAGAAATCAGGTGAGTTGAATTGGTCTATTCTGAAGTTAAAATAGACTAAAATATCTTAATCATATTAAACTGCTGATGTTTAGAGCCTGGTTCTCTATGACGCGAGTTTGACTGTAAGTGGAATTTAGTTAATTGGCTTTGAACAAAATAAATTAGGATATTTCATCGACTGTCAAAGGATTTCATTAGGTTCCATTATGCAGTAAAACATTGTTTGTTTCATTATTGTTTTCCAACTTATTTCATAACATCATGTCACAATTCCCACCATTGTTTGTAAGCTGTGTTTTTGTATAAGCATATTATCTGTTGATTTTTTGTTATATTCTAAAGAACAAACTTAACCCTGTAATGTAGGAGAAAAACAAGCATGAATCCAAACCAAAATAAATAATCCTAACTCTTGATAATATTGTTGTTTTTTTTGTATAACTCTGTATTTGACATGGGAACATCAACTCCCAGATCTATATTAATGTTTTGTCTTTTAGGCTTTACTGAGATCAGTACCGGTATTAACCCTTTACCTCATAAGCATATTTTAGACTCTTCAAAATTCAAAGCTAATATACAAAACATCAATTTATTTAAGATGATTGGGTTATTTCTCTCTGACAGAGTAGAATACCTTGTGGCAAAAGAAGCCATTACTCATTACAAACAATGACTTCTTTTGCTACAATGTTTTCAGAGGTCGTCTGCTTCAGATGTGGGGAAATGTGGCATCATGAGGCCAAGGGTCAAAGGAGCTACAGACTCCAGGTTTACTACAATTTGCAAAATCTCCTTCCATTAAATAGAAATAATAATAATAAAAAGTAAAATTCAATTAAATGTATTAGTATACAGTCAAACCTGAGAACTTAGGCCACCACTGGGAAAGACTAAATGTGAATTCTATTGACAGGTGACCTTTATTCAGTGGTTAGTTTGTTCTAAATGATCAATGATGGTTTTTTTTCAAAGAACACCTTTTTTATACGGAGGTGGCCACAAACAGGTTAGACTGTATTTACCTCAGACTGAATCCTAGTTAACTTGACATTTGCACATAGTAAAATGTTGAAAAAGAAAATTGAAATCTTTTCATTAAAATCTTTATTAACCCATTCTTGAAACCAAACCTTACACAAAATATTAATGGGGTTATTTTCTAACTCTCCATTTTTAAAGTATGAGCATGTATGGAATTGGATATACATAACACAATTTGTTTCAAGGTTTAAACTTCTGCTATATAAACATTTCATAACCCATGCTTTACAGCGAATGTTATAATCATATAGTATGCGCATGAGCATGACGGGTCTCGAAAACATACAAACGGGAGGCAACGCGTAAGATTATAAATTTGACTTATTACACATGCCTGACTCGAGTACTTAAAAGTGATTGATTTAATTTTGTTCTGTTACCGATAAACAAATACATAAGTTGTTTTTAAGTAAACTGGCGTAACTGGGTATTAGGTGATATTAAGTTTCATCAATTTATAGTTTTAAAAAGTTAACCATAATTGTTTTCATGTACATAAATGAACGCATTATACAGTTCATTGAAACCAATATGTTAAACCAATATCACATGTAATTTACATATTTTTGAATGACAATAACTAATCTGTGTATAAGGATATACATGTATCACAACAATTAGCCTTAAAATATCATTCTTAGTATCATGCAGGGAACCGTGCCTCAGATTTTCCTCCGTTCATTAGATATTTGACTTAAAGAAATTCCGTAGACTGAACCATTCTGACAATTACGTAATGCGCCATGGGCATAGATTAAAAACGAAAACAAATATCAAAATTCTGAGGAAAGTTTCCCTAAATAAGCATTTCCGCTACATATCACCGAAAAATAAGGCGGCAAACTGTATTAAAAAGTGACACCTTTTTCTATGCGAGCAATTAACAAAAAGTGTCAGATCATTATCTTCGCATGTAATCAACGATTATTAATTAATACGACCCATTTAATTTGGATAGCCAATCAAAATGAAAAAAATCGTTTACGGTTCAATTACCAGTATTAAAACCACTCCCATTTTTGAAGTCGTTTTAATCATGAATTACTTCTTTTACTATTTTTTACGTTTTAAGCCAGTTACGTCACGTTAAGAAAAACAATGTACAAATATTCAATAAAAACAACTTTTATGAAAGCATGTTAACTGATTAACATACCTAACCAATTCTTGCGTCTTTAAAACTAAAATTTTCGTTTAGCCTGTGATGTTATACTTTGACTCTTTTTAGTGATTTTCATTACATATTATGATGATTATAGATTTTGCCAGCCGCGATTTCTGGCTTTCTATTGAAAACAGCATGTTTTTGAACACGTTAAAAAGTATATTTGGCCAGCATTTGCGACAGTGATTTAATGCACATCAGCATATCAATTTGAAACTTAGATAGATCTTGTAGAAACTGCTCCACTGAAATTTGAACCAGGGGAATATTCATGTAACAAATACGTAGAATTTCTAAAGTGGTTGAAATCAATCATATTTTAAGGAAGCCGCAAGTTAGTGAATTAGGCGTAAACAGAAAAATGGCTTACATTGTAATAAAGATCATGTTTGTCTCCATTTGTTACACCTCAGTGACATCTTGAAGCCAAAAAGAATTAAGTTTTAGAAGTGAATATTGGTCCCAGCTGATACGTATGTTGTAGACATATTAATTACTAATCATTAGGTCAACCTTGTATTCATTTTCGCTGGAGTTTTACGTTACACCAACAGCCAGAGTCATTGAGCGACTTTCCAGCTTTAACTATGGAGGAAGACCCCAGGATTACACCTTAGTAGAACCACTGACCTTCCGTAAGCCAGCTGGACAGCTTCCTTACGTGTAAAATTTGGTCCTTGGTGGGATATGAACTTGCTGCAGTGAAGACTAGTGATTGTATGCAAGTCAGAGACCATAACCACTTGACAACAAAGGCCCCTATGGTAATCATTGTAGAAATAAGTCAGGGGCCTCAGCCGTTATCCAGTGGTTAGTGTGCTGGACTTGTAACCCAGAGATCTGAGTTCGAATATCGGTTGCTGCAGGTCATATTTGATAAAAAAGGCGATTTTCCTCCATATGTGAAGAAGTTGCTGGCTCCTTGTGGAAGGGTAAGTTAGTACTGGTTAGTTACAGTCCAGGAAAACTGGTTAGGGGAACCGGTCGCCATATATAACTGAAGAAAATATCCCGATCACATTCAACTTTATAAACACACTGCTTCCTACTGATTTTTTTTACATCTTAAGTTATATATAACTTAAGATATATATATATATATATATATATATATATAGGGACTCATAAAATTAGTCCATAAAATCCAAATAAGTCCCTTGAATTCAACTGACCCGTGTATTCCTTTCATTAAAATATATACATCCTTAGGTAACAAACAACAAATTTACAATTGAGAGGGTTTTAAGTGCATTATCGAAAGTGATCAAAATTTTAAAAAATGTGAATTGCATATAAGAACTGATTTTCATCTCTAACATTATCAGCCATAAGCATTTATCACACTTCTAAAAGTGTTCAGACACTATCATCACGTTTATATAAAGTTTCTGTAATTAATTAGCATTTAGTTACTTATATAATCGTTCATTCTCCCATTCTGAGTTCTGACTTTTATCGATTATTTAATAATGAACACAATTTTAAATTTTGATTCCATAGGGTTTAGGTCGAAAATCTTGGGAGCGAATTGTTTTGTATCTTTCGGTACGAACTGGTCTTTATCTCATACCTTGACCGGAAGTTAATGGTAGCCGGCAAAACTCCTTTGTTTTGAAGACAAATTATTTAAATTTAAAGATGAGTGGCGGTGTATATGGCGGAGGTATGTATCAGTCTTGTTATAAACTGATAAATACGTTGTTTTTTGTTCGCACTGTGTCCTCAAAATTATCTAATAACAACGATGTGTAGTTGTTTTGTTATATTACCTCCCTTGAAGTTTAGCACATTTTCGGATAATAACCAACATGATATGTCAATGCAAACTCAGGACCCCTGACTACAGACCTACTGTCAGTCACATCTCTTAAGAATTGAACTACTGATGTATGTGGTTATCATGACCGCAACCACTACTGTTAATTGTCAAAATTAATAAAAAAGATTATTTCGTGCGTCATAGGAATTCTGGAAATGCTGACTTTATGTTTCTAGTTTACTGTTTAGTTTCTGGTTTATAATGACCGCCTTCAACGTGTTGAAGATTCTGTCATAGGGAAAGAGTGGGCATTATTTAAAAAAGTCAATAAATCTAAATTATTTTCAAGTACAGAAGGATCTTAGTTATGTATTAATGTTTCTGGAGGGACGCTTTGAATGCTGATACAGATGGTTACAGTTTGTAACGCCTGGAGGCAGGTTATTATGGTCCACTATAGTTGTTGAGAAAAAAGATGCAAAGATATTTTAGTTTGACATGATAGGTTTTGGAAGGAGTGTTGTTGCATATTTCTTGACAGTCATTGTGGTTTTGTTAGTGAATCTTTGTTTATACATAGATTGTTTTGAGTATTTTGATAAAGGGTGGTCAGTCTCATTTTAGTTCTTCTGTCTTCAAGGGACTGTGAACCAAGGTGGTCCAACATGTCACCGACACTTGATCTGTTTTGATGCCTGTTGGTGACATAATGGGCTGTCCTGCGCAACATCATTTCAATTTTACTCTTGTCCCTTTGGGTGTGGGGGTCCCATGCTGAGCTAGCATACTCTAATATTGGTCTTACAAGGGAGAAATAGGTTTGTTGTTTTAATTTTGGCAAGCTTATTGTAAGATTTCTCCTGAGGATGCCTAGGGTGGAGTATGCTTTGTAGGTAATATTATTAATGTTAGATATATATGTTGGTGTAACAAGTTTTCTGGGTACTAACAAATTGGATGATTATTAAAACAGATACATCATAATTTCTGAAAAGATTACAAATGTTGTCTACTTTAATCATTCTAATCATATAACCTGGTTTCATCATAAATGATAAAATTTGTTTCAATGGATCCATTGTAGCATTCCATGTACATAGAACACCAGTAGTGTGTGAAAATTATGACAGACTGATGTTTTTGGGATTGCCTCAAACTACTTCAAATTCAAGGCTATTGCTCAATGATTTTTTGTTTTATCACATGCTTATCTTGGTATGCTCGAAGCATTCACCTAGACAAGCAACCAGTCTGTAGCTCTGCCTATCTATTGAATATTCAGTATGCAATAACTTAGTTGAAATTGACCAAATTACTGTCTAATAATGTGTTCATGGCATACTATTGGCAAAAAGTGTCTGATACTATGTTTACAAATTTTCAGGAATAACTGACATGAGTAAATGGAAATGATGCATGCATAAAATAGTACAAAAACCTGTAACTTGACCATGTTTTATGTCACTTGGTAATGCAGTATGACTGGAATATTGCAAGTTTATTGAGAATGCCATTCTGCAATATACATTTGCCCCTTTTGGGGGATCCCATACAGAAAATGCCAAGGGCAAATTCCAAGTCGGAAGGAGTTCCGAGGATGCAGTGGTCACTCTCAAAGCGAGTCCCTCGGCTGAATGTTGCATCCGTGACGCAAGAAACCTGTGTCAGGGAAATCCCTGCAATACTACTGGTTGCTATGCATGCTATAAAGGCTTTAACAATTACTTAGCAAAACAAGCAATTTCAAAAAAAAAAAACTACCTACCTACCAATACCTTTTTGGCCTGGGTTGGGAAGTGGAAACAACCATTGTTTTAATTCTAGCCTTATATATTTACCTTGATATATTTGAAACAGTCCACTAGGCACAGAACTGGTTGGTAGCAACTGTATCAACTGAATATTTAGTACATTATGAAAAATGTTGTCTGGAATAAGCGCTTATTGTACAATTCAAAGTGTCTGAACCATATTTTCATTTGAAATGAGAGATTTATTGTATTTTAACGTTTTCATGGCATATTGTTGGCAAAAATTTTTCAGCTAATGTTAGAACTATCTGACCATCTATTTATGAAGTTTTTGGAACAATAGGCATGTGCATATGGAACAAGCGCATACATAAAATAAAAAAATACCATGAAAACTTGTTATACCACAAAAACCTGCTACTTGCATGATAATAATGCAAATGGGTGAATTGTATATATGTGAAATATGTAACACCACAAACTGTGATGAAATCTTATTACAAAGTTGCATTAATCTGTGATGAATTCAACTCAAGCCTTCATATTCTATGTTTTGACAATTGATTGTACCAGTAAATGTATCAGAGTAATTCTGCAGTTATTTTGATATGTTCCATTTGTAGTGGATGATTATATCAGGATAATTTATACATGATCCAGGGTTTTTTCTCAGCATTTTGGGAACATGACCCGACCCCCAGAATTGGTGATAATGAAACTACAACAAATAACCTGATCAGATTGTTTGGTTAATTTTTTATGTATCTCAGTTATAGTATTTGATGAAAGAAAAACTCATGTAAAATCTTATTCTGATATGATCACAAAAAAATGACATTTTCTGCATGAAGTGTAATAATACTATTAATAGACTTATTAAACCCACTGTAATACTTGTTTACAGTTTATAGCCTTGATAATGTTTCAGATGAAGTTGGAGCTCTTGTTTTTGATCTTGGCTCTATGTCATTTAGAGCAGGTTATGCTGGTGAAGACACACCAAAGGTATGTCATGTAATTAGAATTTCTTTCTGTACATAATACTTACAATACTTATATTATAATTACAATGATCAAGTAGACCTCATTATTCAAGAAATAAGGGCGCTTGACTTTTTTAATCCCTATGCTTCCCAAGGTATAATATGTAATAAGGTTATGTTTTTGTGACTGTTTGGAAAAACTTCAAGCAGGACTTTAGATTGAATTAAAAATTATTTTGACGAGTGTGCAACAAAGAGCTAGAATGAAATGGATTGCTAACTTAATTAATATTGATATAATATCTCATTCATTAATGAAGTTTATCAAGATGGTGCATATTTAATCGCGATAGACTGAGTTGTCTGAATTGGTAGATGGTCAGTTTATTGCTGCATTAAACTTGATGATAAAACACTAGTTTTTTTCTAGGCTGAAATACCTTCTAGTCTTGGAGTCATAGAAGAAGCAGAGGTTGCCATGGAAACAGATGAGATAAAACGTGAACCCGTAAAAGAATATCGAATAGATACCAACTCATTAAGGGTACCTAGGAAGGGCATGGAAGTTCAAACATTTCTCAAAGATGGAATGAGTGAGTTTTACTTGATGTTTCCATTGTTTCTGATATGCTCTACTTGCACCAATCTTTTTGACTTTCATTTTAAACTATGATTTGACAAATACACTGTATATTATCTGTTGATTTTTCATGCAGTTATTATAATATTTTGATAGGAAAATAATCTATTCATTTTTATACCTGTCATTTTATTACTGTAATGCTAGAGCTGTCATTGATTCTGAGAAACATTCATGATTGTTAGGATTTTCCGTTCAAAAGACTCCATTTCTGTACTGTACTGATGTTTTAAAAAGGATAACGATCAGCCTGAAAAAATCGATAATACATTGATATCAATGACAACTTTATTTAATACATTTCTACTTTTCTGTATTTCAAATTGTTTTTTGGTGCTGACTAATGTGTGTGTTTAAGGTCCTGTAATGATTGTTAAGAAGCTATGGTAACCTAATATGAGTATTATTTATTACTTATTTTCTTGGGTTTTTTGTTCTTGTTTTAGTTGAGAATTGGGACATGTTTGAACAAATGATAGACTACACATACAGACGGCATATTCAGTCAGAATCTCAAGAACATCCTGTTCTGATGTCAGAAGCTTCAGTAAGTAGTGGTTATTGAACTTGAGACTGGCCTCCTGGCTCTGGCCCTGAGGTTCCTTGAGAGTAGTCTCCAAGCTCAAATCTCAATTTCATAAGTGAAGCATTTTGGTTTGAAAGATATTGCAGTTCAATGATTAAATACATTTTCAGATCATTTTAGCTGGCAGAATAACATAGAATTGAAATTTTCATTGTTTAGCAATAATTAAGTTCAAAACATTGAAGGACAAAATATGAGATTTGCGCTTGGAGACTGGTCTTAAATTTTATAACCTTGGACCCTGAATGCCCATTTTTGGCATTCTTGGTTGATTATTACAAGATATTGAAATTATCCTTACTAAATTCTGTTTGTAGCCTAAACTTAATACTGATATGTTTGCGTGACCAATTGAGATTGAGAATTAGACTGATTTATTTTTTTTGGCTAGGTGCTTTAAGATAATGTTAAATTGTCTCTGGTCTTGATAATCAACTCCGTTTATTGTAGTTAAAAGGTACACATTATCTGCAATACATTATGCATGATACATTACCTTCATGAGCAAAAATGCTGCTTAACTTAGGTACTTGATTTTTTTGTATTAGTCAACTTTCCACTGAGTGGTTTTATGTTGATGTTTAAATTGATTTGTATATTTAATTAATCATTGTCAATTATCACTTTTTTAACAAGTTTATCCACACCATGAAATTTTCCAGCTTTTTTGTCGTTTAGTTGAGTAAAACTATTTTCTTATATCTTACAGTGGAATGTCCGTGGAAAGAGAGAAAGGTTGACAGAATTAATGTTTGAGAAATACAATGTGCCAGCTTTCTTCTTATGTAAGAATGCTGTTCTGTCTGCGTATCCTTTAACTAGACCCAGTACATGTAATTTTTGTTTTGTTTTTTAATTTTTAATTTAGTGTTTTGTCTAGCCTGCTTGCAGTGAGCTTGACATATTAGTTTGGCAGCTTGTTTGCTGTACATCTATCCATACAGATTATTCTTGTCTGGACTATTACTCTGTCATTAGATGGGGATTTCGAAATGATTTAGTACAAATGTTCACCATGATATGATGATATGTTGCACCTAAGATCCATGTTTGTTGCTCAATGGTCAAGATCACACTTTAATATAGGTCAAATGTAAAAAATTTGTCTAGAAAAGAGTTTTTCCGGACTGTTATAAAACTTCTTCCATTGTGGATTTGACATGTTGCTCTTGGGCCTCTAGTTTTTAAATTACATTGGATGCAGTAACTTTTTATGTCTATAAATATTCTCTTAGAAAAACTTGTTGCTTGATTTTTAGACGATTTTGCACAATTCTTCTTTCTATCAAGTTTTTAGAAGGTATTTTCATACTAATAAAAAGTAGTGGCCAGGGATTCACCCATATCTTCTGTTGTCCAGAACTCCTCAATTCTGACTGCTTTTTAAAGTATACTTCTTAACAGATTCTTTAGTGTAAAAAATTGTGCCTGGTAACATACATATTAAAAATAGGATGCATAAGTTGGGATTTTTTTTACTATTCTTGAAAGCCGCCATTGAGATTATTTTTGTTGCATGAAGTTAAAAAAGTGAGACAGTGGATGTACTGTTCCTCTGGACTAATACAAGTCTAGGGTGATGGAGAAAAATTAGGGTAGGTTGGATAACCAGAAACAAGCAATTTTTTATGCCTTAATGAATGCAATATCTTCCTTAACAATTGTCAGTTTTGCTAATGGTAGATCTACAGGTCTTGTGTTAGATAGTGGGGCGACTCACACCACTGCTGTTCCAGTATATGATGGATACGTTCTTGGACAAGCCATAGTGAAGTCGCCATTGGCTGGAGACTTTATTAGTTTGGAGTGTCGTAAACTCATGGAGGAATTAAACATTGATGTTGTTCCTCCATATATGATTGCATCAAAGGTTTGTTTGTTTTTCAATGTTTGTTCCTTCCTTCATTTGTTTTGTCATTCGCTCCTTCGTTTGTTCGTTTGTTTGTTATAACACTCCATGTAAAATTTACAAAATTACTTGTGGAAATCTTGAGGACAGGAGATGTTTTAATGGCTCAATTTGAGAGGTAGTCGGATTAGTTAATGCTGAATGATTCTATGAATTTTTTATCATGAAACATTCAAATCAGACAATGCACTGGTCATCTTTGCTGACCTCTGGTATATTCACTGCTTTCCAAGTTGTTTCAGCCAATTTTGATGAAGTGTGTAATATTGATTTAAAGCATTGTGTATTCCCCTTTGTGTTGGAAGTATTTTGTGTTTTTTCTCTTTTTTGATTTATAGGCACTGTAATTTTTAACTTAATTGGAAATAATATCGAGTTTTAAGAGTCATAACAAATTTTCTTATAGCAATCCTAGTTCTTTGTAAACTGTTGAATGTTCTTTATATGATTGTAGGAAGTAGTCAATGAGGGTCAGCCTGCTCGATTTAAGAAAAAAGATATTCCAGAAGTCACCACATCTTTCCATAATTACATGGTTAAAGTAGGCAGATATGTAACAATACTTTAACATAGTAATTATATTTATAGGGGACAAATTTAACATCTTACATGTTTCATATGTTAGTCATTGCTATTTTTCTGCTTGACTTAATTGAGTGATATAGTTCTTGTATGATTAGGCTATGTCAGTATTGTCTTACTTTTGGTTTTAACTTACCATTATTGGATAAACTTGTAATGATACAAATCTTAATTATGATTACAATTAACATGATCAATGTATTCCTTATTGATATGCCATTTGTCGAAGTTGACTGTATTAAGCTACATCATGTGTAATGTAGTCTGTGGTTTTAAATTACTTAGTTCTGAATATCTTTTTAATGGCATATTCAGATAAAGTTTAACTTTACTCAAAATCAGTTCGAGGTAACTTAATCAATGTGAAATCTAATTTATCTATGAAATGTTTTGAAAAAGTTTGTTTAATTTCACTTAACATGTTTTTAGGATGTATTACAAGATTTTGCTTCATCTGTTTTACAAGTGTCTGATGTTCCGTTTGAAGAAAGGTAAACAAGCTTTTAAGTATCTACCTCACATTGAGACTGCCTCAATATTACAACCACCTTGTTATAACGACTGCTTATTTTCGAATCTGCTTTCAATAATTCCTCTGTAATTCAACTCGATAATGAGACCACCTCGTTATTACGACCACTTTTTCAGGTTCTGAAAGTGGTCTTATTACTGAGGTTTTACTGTTTTTGTTCAAATTTTCTTCTTGTTTTGTTAGCTTGAATGGAGAATTTTTATCTGACCTGTCTTGACCTTGATCCATAATGTTGCATGTATGTTCTCAAAGGTATTTTGAATTGTGAAGTACCTTTGGATTCTATTTCTGTGTAGTTTGAAAATTTTACCATGAATTTACTTTGTTTGAGCCAATAATCTTTATACATAATTATGATGAACAAAAAACCTCAATTAGAAAAATAATAGGTGGTTGAAAAAAGCAACAACACAAAGTTGAAGTGATTGATATTAAAATCATATTATGTTTCATGGTGTTTTATGGGGCATGGACAACTAATGGTCATTAAGTGCATTTAAATAAAAGGGGAAAGCAAAAAAGAAAAATCGTGTAAAAGGATAATGTATTCATAGGAATGAAGGATAACTGATATAAATTGGTTAAAATTGATGTGCAGTAATAAAATTTCGTGAGACCATATGAATTGAATAATTTTTGTGTGAAAGTAAAGATATTAATTGATGAAAACTCAATTTTAAGTTTTGTTATGAAGGAGTGTGGTATAAATGTCATATATCGGTATATTACTGATTAAAATCAATTTCATGTGGATGAGAAAGAAATTTTAATTTTAACCCATAGTAAATAATGAAAGTTCAAACTTTTAAGCTCATTTATTTACCAAGTATTTATACATAAATTCATATATATATAATTGCTGTGTACTGTACTGATATGTACTAATGAGTTTTAGAGATATGTCTTTGATCCAAATTATTGATATTTCTAAATTTTTAGTGGTGCAGAGTCGATGCCATGCACACATTATGAATTTCCAAATGGTTACCATAGAGATTTTGGTGAAGAAAGAATTAAAATTCCAGAGATGCTTTTTGATCCATCTCAAATCAAGGTAACAAATATTTTCTTCACCTGTCTGTCATTATGTATTGTAATTGGAACCTGTGGAAGACATAGCAAAACTTTATGCCCTTGGAATTTAATAATCAGAACTTTTCCTAGGTTTTGATATAAACTTGGAACATTATTTCATGTCATGTCCTAGAGTTTGTGTCTTCAAAGATTTGAATTGGTGAATCTATGGATTACAAGATCAGCCTGTTATCATTTTCATGTAAATAGTTTCAATAGAACAGGACTGTTGGATACAGATCCTAGACCTGGGTATGACACATACTTTTCTGTGGAAGTATCTCTAAGGGTGTTTAAGCTAAGGTCATTTGTACTTCACTGCTGACACTCACTTTTCTTTGGATGGTGATTTAATGAACTAGAAGGGAAACAGGTTTGCACTGATGAGTAACCCAGGAGACTGGTTAGGTAAACTGATAAAATTAATACATGAATCACTGTATTAAAACTAGACATGAACTATATCAAACACTAATTGCATAACTTACTGACTGGTAGTTAATCTATTTGTGTATGATTCAGGATGTACCAAGTAACACAATGTTGAGTATGGGTCATGTGATCACCACTAGTGTTGGAATGTGTGATATTGATATTCGACCAGTAAGTGCATTGTATTGTCAGTTTTTTTTCTTATTACTTCTTATTTATCCAAATACAGTTAAACCTGTGCCTGCAGCCCCCTCTGAATAAAGACCACCCTGTGAATTAATGTCATTCTTTGAAAAAACTGTTACTGATTATGTAGAACGAACTAACCTCTGAATAAAGGCCATCTGTCAATGAAGGCCACATTTTGTCTTTCCCTAGGGTGGCCATTGTTCACAGGTTTGACTGTAGTATTTAGGACATGACTTTTGACTTTCTCATATTTGACCTTGAACTTGTAGCATTAGTAATTAATCTTTCAATGTGGTTTCCACCCTCCCAACATATGACATTGTTTATAGAAAGTTAACTTCATTGATATATATTTACATTTTTTGATTTGTGACATATCATTATATATTAATCTGTTTTTGTTTATATGCATAAAAGAGCATCTATATAATGGAAGCAAGAGGGCCATGATGGTTCTGTATAGCTAACCAGAATCACCTTATGAATTAACAGCTTGGTAAACAAATGAGTCTAAAGGCAGAACCAATATTAACAAAAAAGAACATTTGGTTATTGTTGAACATTGTAGACAGTGTACAAAACATAAAATGTTCCTATCTATTTGTTAGATTGATTGTTTGTTTTGAAGATATTTTCATGTGGTTTTAAACTTTGCTTTCAATTACGTTCTATTACAGAGTTTATACAGCAGTGTCATAGTAGCTGGTGGTAATTCTCTTCTGAATGGATTTACAGATAGACTTAACCGTGACCTCAGCAATAAGACGCCATCAGTAAGTAACAAAGCTACATGTGTTATTTACTCACTGATTGTACAAAATTGTTCACCTATTTTATGCTACTATTGCACAAATGAACAAACAAATGAATGAACAAGCAAGCTAGCTAGCTAACTAGCAAGCAAGCAAGCAAGCAGGCAAACAAACAAACAAACAAACAATTAGGTTAAAGGCTTAAGTAATTGACATGACTGTATCCAGAATGTTTATTGTATTGTATTATCTATGAAATGAGAAATTTTCAAATAAAACATAAACCAGTGAATATATTACAATATTGTTTGTCATCTGATTCGTTAAGGTTATACACGAAGGGTTTGATGCTTAATATTTTTTAATTTGTTATAACTGTTGAAGAACCCCTTAATATGCTTAGAACGTTTCTGATTTTTATCTAAATGCAACATACTTCTGTGTTTATATTATTGTTAAATACTGTTTCAATCTAGCAATTCTAGTAATTTTTCAATTTTTGTCAATTTAATGTAAACTACATGTACTGTCAAACCTGTGAACAAAGGCCACCTTTGGGAGAGACAAAATGCGTCCTTTATTGACAGATGTCCTTTATTTGGAGGTCAGTTTGTTTTAAATAATCAGTGACATTTTTTCAAAGAATGGCCTTTATTTGCAGGGTGGCCTTTATTTGGAGGTGGCTGCTAACACAGGTTTGACTGTGTTGCAGTTTTTTTGCTTGTCAGAATTCTCCTCACAGTTTTATTAGGCTGATTAGACTGCTGTTTGATGATATTTATTTTCATCTTCAGGCTATGAGGTTAAAGCTGTTGGCTGCTACAGGATCATCAGAGAGAAGGTTCAGCTGTTGGATTGGTGGATCAATTCTTGCTTCTTTGGTAGTTTTTTTGTGTAGTTTCTTATCAATGTGTTGTCACTACAAGGGTACAAATTGCTTACATTTCTCTGTGGTTTATTACTGCACCAAAACCTTGGGTCATTTCATTGTGCAGGTTTTTTTCCTTCTGTTGCAGGGGCCATTTGTAGGTGTCTTCCTTTGGGGATAAATATTTAAAATTATGCGGTATTTCCCTAAAATTCAGTTTACATCAGTATTCCCCTATAATTCAGTTAACATCAAGTTTTTTCTTCCCCTTCTTATGCAAATACCTTGTTATTTTTCCCCTAATTTAAGAAAAAAGCCTGTTCCCCTACCTATGAAAAAAGCACTATCATGTGACCTTTTGCTATTTCTGTTTTGACCCCAAGCATTTGCTAAACAAAGTTAACTTGTTGACCATACTTTCACAGGCTCAATATAATTAGCTAACATGCAAATTTTAAGATTTACTTCAAGTTTTAAATATGTGTTGATATTTCAGGGATCATTTCAACAAATGTGGATTTCCAAGCAGGAGTATGATGAGGGTGGGAAGAATTGTATCGAGAAGAAATGTCCTTGAGAACTGACTTTGAGAACATTCGTATTTTTAGAAAGCCTGATGTGTTCAAAAGCAACAAATTAGAACTGAATCTTTATTCATCAATATTGCAACGGAATTGTAATCGTGAAGTAATATTATCATGATTGTATAAAGCACTTGTTTTCAATCATAAATGACTGGTAGAATCAAGTTAAGGCAATTGTATCATAAATTGAAATTTAACAACGTAATATCATTAGAATGATTTTAGTTGACATATCAAATGGACTATAATCTTGTGTTTATATTTTGGCTATTACTACAGTACTAGAGCAAAGGCTTCATGTGAACTTTATTATTCAACCTTCATAGTAGTCTGTTGTTGAAATATGAAATGAAGTGTCATATAAAATTAATATGGAACATTTTATACATTTTAAGCAATGCATTTCTGGAATATGACTTTGTATATTATTGTATATGTTGTATTGCTGTAAAATACATTCGTAAAAACAAAATGATAGTTGTTAAGTATCCTAGATTGAAGTGATTTGTGCATCATAAATTTAGTCATGGAAGCAGCCTATAGCCAAGTGGGTAATTAAACCCAGGTTATAGTAACTGGTTGTAGATTTTGAAGCTTTCAATTGAATATCATTGATCTTTGATTGGTCAAGTGGTGGCAGACCTTAGTGGTGAAATTGAATGTCATGTTTCGTCTTATCGCTTTGGTGATATTGAAATTGGACTACACTGAATGAAAAAGGAAGCTTTCGCGAAGTAGGTCTTAAACTTATAAGGTTAAACACATAATGTAGAAAAATGTGCATATGTAGTAGTTAACACTGACGTCCCAGTTTGGAAACTGGTCAGATAATCACCTCATGTCGAACAATACCATATGTTATGACAAAAACTCCTTTTCCACGTGCACGCACAGGATGGACATATCTAGTTTAAATGTGTAAACTTTTTTCAATGCAAATTATTGCACTTGACGACTACAGTCATAAAATACCTATACAACTTTATATTGATATAATTTGGGAAAATTTCAATGCCTCGAATTGCAAAACATTTAAGTGAGAGAGCCGTTGGGATGCTGGAGGCAGGAGCTTCAATGGAAGAGGTTGCTGCGCATGTTGGCTCATCTGTGCAGTCAGAAGTCTGAGAGGGCTTTTTGTGCAGACCAGAAGCATGGAAGATCTGCCACGTAGCAGTAGACCATGTGTGAATGTTTTTTTTTTTTAGATGAATCCAGGTTTGCATTGTGAAATAGTAATGGTCGGACCAGGATCTACCGACGTAGGAATGAATGTTATGCTGACTTGTGCGTTCTTCAGCGGGACCGTTTTGGCGGTGGGGGTTCCGTGATGGTCTGGGCTGGAATTGGGTATGGGTTTCTTACCCAATTAGTGGTCATTGATAGCAATTTGAACGCTCAAAAGTATAGAGACCATGTCCTTGCCCCACACATTGTTCCTCTTATAAAATCACAGCATTATTTCTGTGTTTCAACAAGACAACGTCAGACCTCACGTCGCCCGGTTCTTGCGAAATATTAATTTCATAGACGACTGCCCTCAAAAAGCCCGGATCTAAATCCCATTGAGCACCTTTGGGATATTCTTGACACACGTGTACAGCAACGTCAAAATCCCCCTGGTAATGTCAATGAGCTCAGTGAAGCTTTGCTAGAAGAGTGGAATAATACATCCCAGGCTCAAATCAATAATCTCATCCACTCAATGCGTTGTTGCTGCCAAACAGTTAGCAATGTCTGTGGTGGGCATACTCGTTACTAAAGCAAAAAAAAATTGAATTGACGTCTGCCTTAAATGGAATAGAAAAATCCAATGAAATTGATAATTTTCAGACTGTAAATGAACTTTGATGAATTGATTTTGAATTGTTGTGCAGTAACAAATACAAACAAAAACTGTTAATATACACATATGTGGAAACAGTCCCATTAAAATCTCGCAAAAGTTTCTTTTTTGGTTCAGTATATATGTGTGAGTTGGTCATTCAGTCAAACTTATACACTGAGAATCATCAACATGTTTAGAATCATTGATTAATACAGGAAGATGTAAACTTTTCTGTTTGAAGATTAACAGAGAGTTGAAGGAAGCAAGAAAAGGATCCAATACAATTAACAACATCTAATAGTTTATCATAGCACATATATTTACTCTCATGATCAGTAACAAACATTGATGACATTACAATAATACACTGGAAACAATAAGAAATATATACAGTTGTCATGAATGATCAAATTATAGACATGAGCGTGCTTTCACAAAGCAGAAATGACTTAATTAATTAGAATGAATTAACTGAAAAGTGAAGTTACAGAACTATGTTCTGTAACCATAGCAACCACAATAGCATGAAACATGTGCAGAACAGCATCATGTGTCATCCTCAATTGGATTATGATAGTGAACTGTTTTGGATCAATTTATTCAACAGCTCTACTGGTTCTTGCCGCTAAATTTACAAATTACAGTATCTTAATTTTCCCTCTTATTGTTGCCATAGCAATCAGGACAATAAGTGGTTTCTAGTATATGTATTACTGAAGCTAAAAAAGTTGTTTAATATAAATCTGGCAAGTTTACAAGAGAAAATGACATTAGACAAGATCTGGTCCTCTAGCGCATTAAATAGCATGAAACAAATAGCATGATCATTGACGTATATTATCAATAACAAGCACAGCACACAATAGACACACAGTGGACGAGATGTACATTAAAACCTCAATATCATGACCTTGTTATAACAACCACTTATTTTTAGACTGGATTTCAATAACCCCTTAAATCCGACTTGATAATTAGACCACCTCATTATTACAACCATTTTTTCTGGTCTTAAAGGTGCTCTCAATATCGAGGTTTTACTGTATGCAAAGGATCACTGCCATAATAACAAAGATTGAACAGAAAACAAGAAGGAATAACTTTGTACAACACATTACTCTTCAATTATTGCAGCTGATTTATATCAGCATGTAAGTATCCTCGTGACAACAAATGATAAAAGGATAAATGACCAAGAACATTATCATCTTATTGGCAAAAAGGTTTGTGTGGTACGATTTTCATTTATTTGATGATCACTTTATATGGTTATGAAATATCATAAATTATAGAATGTTTATATTCACCTATCATTAAAATCAAACAATTTTGTAGACAAGATAAACAGTCTTTTTATTTTTTTCTTATTGATGGTTGTTTAACACAAAAAAATCTATTGTTCACAACTTATCACCAAGATAACATTATTTAGGAGTTTCTACTTTAGTTTAAGACCAAATCCATCTACACTGACATGAAATTAGGAAAACAGATCTGGATTCTGAATATGCTTTGGGCTAAGCTTGTTACATCACATTTATATCCGCTTAAAGCTCACATTGTAGGCAGATCAAAGTCATCAAACAATAAATTCTGTGGTTGTGACATCTGGGACCCCATTCCTTGACCTTGCATCCCTTGTTGACCTCCACCCATCATACCAGGAGGTTGACCTTGACCTTGCATCATCATTTGTTGTTGTTGTTGTTGTTGCTGCTGCTGTTGTTGCTGCTGCTGACGCTTGAAATAAATAAATTTCATTTAAAATTTCTGATGAAAAATATAATTACAATACAGTTAATGATATTCAAAAGTTTTCTGCAAGTTTATAACGCCATAGAAAATTATCTTTTTGTACAACTATCTGTCTGTTCAAATATCTCCTATATTTAAGGTTACAAACATGTTTTAGGTCATTAAATATTACAGTCATTACAAATGCTGGAGCTAGTGCAATACTTCTTAAGATATTTGACAAGTAATGGTATTTTTTTTTAAAAAATAGATTAATCCAAAAGAAATAGAATAGTGCATTACCATTGATACCCCCATCAGATCTGCAAAATGTGCCTTACAGAGATTCTTTCTGACCATCAAATACAAAATGTCAATTAAACATACAGTAAAACCTTGAAAATGTGACCACCTTTAGGACCCGAAAATCTGTCGTAATAATGAGGTAGTCTCATTATCAAGTTGATGGGCTAATTATTGAAAGCCAGTCCAAAAATAAGTGTTGTTTTAATAGGGAAGCTGTAATATAGAGGTGGTAGCTATTTGAGGTTTTACTACATTTAAGGTATCAGACAATATTAAAGAAAGTTCATTCTTATAGATGGTACAGACACACAGTTTTGTTGGTTCACAGTAAACATACAGGAGATGAATTTTTACCTGTAGTAAATGTCTAAGTTGTTGCTGTTGTTGTTGTTGCTGCTGTTGCTGTTGTTGTTGCTGCTGCTGTTGTTGTTGTTGCATTTGTAGCTGTTGTCTTTGTTGTTGCTGTTGTTGGACTGAAAAAATAAGGTAAAATATAATTAATACCGATATCTTAGAAACAATGATGTCAAACTTATCATATAATAGCTATGTACAACACAATTTGCCTTAATAATTAGTCAACACATCATAACCCTTGAAAAGCATCTAGTCAATTTATCCACAGGTGAAAGATTACAAAAGTAATTTCTGAGATTTCAAATTGAAATTTCTATATTGATACTGGGTCTGGGGATAAATTATAACGAGTAATACATTCGTAAACCAGTCTCAGAGTTACAATCTCTGATTGGATGGTCCTGGAAAATTGACCTATGATAAGGCAGCAATCACAGACTGGCCTTTGTTCTTTTTATTGCATATTTAGGCCTTAGTAAATCATTGTGATACCTAACAAAGATAAATAAAAGGAGTTTACTTAGAAAGTTGGAGTGGTGTAGTGCATCTGAATATGTGCCTTGGTCATTATAGAGTTTATGAAACAATCTTTACAAGAGTTATCAGTTTTTGTGCTATGCTACCTGTGGTTATTTCTATCTATATAATTTACTTCATAAACTGAAACCTTCACTTTAAATAGATTGTAATTCACTGTATTATTATTTGATAAGCATGACCTGACCTTAAGGCCAAAAAACTGAAAGTATCATTCATTACACAAAACTTAACCACCTTGATTAACAAACATTAATGCACAGATTGATATTCTTCAGTTTTTTTAAACAATGCAACATGAACTTATATTTAACAAACATATTTTGGTATTACACTTGAAAGCATAAAATTAAGAATCCAATTTTTTGATACAATAGAATATATGCTCATGAACAGACATTGTGTATTGTTTCTGCAATAACAGCATAACAGAACAAATAACTAATACAACGAACTGAACAAATTCAAATCTATATCTACATGCATGAATCAATAAAAGCAGGCGCGTAGCTTCTATTAGGCAGTACTAGGCAATTGCCTAGACTCGATTCCCAAATATGAAAAGTTAAATAAACGTGGAATCATGTAACTAATGTTAAATTGTTTCATCGAAAATTTTTATCTTTGACCATTTATATAACTAAAACTATGTTTTTTTTCGTTTCTTATGGTCATAAAATAGCCATAAAATGCACCTACGACATTCTACTATTTCAAAATTCTCTAGACCCCCCCCCCTAGAATTTTACCTAGACTTTCTTTTTAGGCAAGCTACACCCCTGAAAAGTCTGAAAAAAGCAGCAGATGACATACAATGTACATAAATTGCTTTTATGGTAAAACCCAGCAATACAATAACCACAAGATATATGACTAAATAAGCAAGCAACATACATCCTTACATGAAAACATCTTACAAGACAATTTTTTTTCACTGGATTTAACACCATTTTCCCACAATTGTTCAGTTATATATGGCAGCCAGTTCACCTAACCAGTTTTCCTCAACTGTATACTAACCAGTACTATCTTACCCTTCCACAAGGAGCCAGCAACTTCTCCACATATGGAGGAAAATCAACATTTTTGTCTAATTTTTATAGAAGGGTATGACCTGCCCCAAATATGTAACCTAACTTGCGTTTCAATTTGATGAGAGTCTATTTTGAGATAACATAATCCTAATTTGCAGGTGGATATTGTTCACATTATGGTAATAAACACAAAATTCATGGCCCAACCCTTTAAAAAGTGATGCATTTAGGAACATTGAATACGACTGTAAGGTTAAGGTAATATGGCTCAAACCAGTCTTCTACAAAGAGAAACTTTTCAACTGACAACATCTTAATTAGAGATGTCTTTGTTTGGCAAGTCAACTGTAACTTTGCAAAATATAAGTATAATAATATCAATAATTCTGAGTTGCCAAAGATGTACAGTGCAGCCTCTCCACAATGGCCCTCTCTTGAGCAACAACCTCCCTTCAACAAAAGCATGTTTTTTCCCCACTGTTCGATTTAACTACACACAAATGTATTAATTTAACAAACTCTCAACAACAACATAATTTTGCTTCTCCCAAAGGGTGTTGCTTTGGAGAGGTAGCACTGTATTCAAGTTTAATGATTTTTAAAAAAAAATATAATACTGAATCAATTAACATAATTAGTAATTAGTACATTCTACTTTTGACTTAGAGAGGATTCTGGATTGGAAAGGTTCAGATTAGAGAGGTTCGACTGTACCAGTATATAACACAGAATCTAAATACTGGTTCATCAGGGTTTCTTAATTCTAACTTTTCATAACAGAAATTATATTTCTCAGTAACACTCATTTTGCTGTGTATAAATATAAATGCTGACTATAAAGATTTATCTATACTGGCCATCAGAAAAAGTAACCGGTAAGTGATGTTAGTATAAAATGGACAATGCACAAGTAATCCAAATGAATTTAATTCTGGAAATAGCTGAAACATTTCATGATATGGTTTATTGTTATACATTATTGATCATACAATCGCTGTATACCATTAAAATTTCAAAGTCAGTATATTGGGCCAAAACAGAAGAATTTTTATGATGGTTACTTTCTTATGACGGCCAGTATATAAACACTTGACAAGTACTACTTTATTCAATAAAATGAACTTAATTTATGTGATTATTATCCTGAATTGGAGCAAACCTAAAAAGCAGTCAGTTCTAACTTTGCCATACAAATACACATGTATATCAATATGAGGGAAAAAAACGTGTAAGACCTCACTGAGCACATGCTAGCTTAGTAATAAGGCATACATATATTGATTATTATACATAATACCATTAATCAACACAACTATGTTCAACAGACTAAATACAGCACATACATAGCTGGACATTCATGTATACAGGGTAACAAAAAGTTTATACTGTAAAAAGATTGGACCAAAAATGCTGACTATACATCCATGGAAATACTAGTACAATAAAAATCAATAATTTAGGTCACTAAAGAAGAACAAGATATGTCATTATTCACAGTCGGCCTTTATTCATAGGTTTATTGTTTTTTGTTTTTATGTGACTTAATGTCACAGGGTTTAATGCCATTTTTCAACAATTTCTCAGTTATATACGGCGACCAGTTCACCTAACCAGTTTTCCTGGACTGTATACTAACCAGTACTAATATACCCTTCCACAAGGAGCCAGCAACTTCTCAACATATGGAGGAATATCAACATTCTTTGTCAAATTTTCATGGAATGGTATGACCTGCCGCGATCGGGATTCGAACCCCGATCTCCGAGTTACAAGTCCAGTGCACTAATCACTGGACCACGGCTGTGGCTCATAGGCTTAATAAATCATTTCAAAAAAATGGGATCTTCATAGGGTCAGTTACTCATAGAATGGCCATTTAGTGATGTTTTACAAAATATATGTATTTTGTAGACATATACAGTCAACAATTTTATATCAATACATATGCATAGTGTACATTTTATAAAGCAGAATGACATTTTTTACAGAGCATGCAACAGACAGGTAACAACGTGAACATATTAGAAATTTGCATCAAAAGTCATAACATGTTCAACCAACAACATGAGAATGACAGCATTTTTACAATCATTTCTGACATGGTCATTCAACGTATACTGAACCTTAATACAGACAATATACAATCAAAGTATCTTCAGGACAATCATATATAGATCCTGTTATTTGTAAAAACAGTTTAATTTGTTGTGTATCAACTATTTGTCTGCAAAAGTAATGATGCATTACCACATTTTCAGAACTTTTGTAACATTTTGTGCTTTCTAAATAGACAATATTTTCTTTCATTTTACAGCATAACATAATTTTTTGAAATGTGGCAATGTTCTGCTTTATCTTAAGCATACAGCAACATTTTACAGCAATTTAGAGAATTTCGAACTTTTAACATTTGCATTGCTAAACAATATAACTTCAGCATGCAAGTGGAAAAGAAGTTGAAGAAAAATAACACAGTAAACATACAAACATTCAGGTCTCATGGTATACTACTGCTATGCGATATCTTTGGACAAAAATACAGAAAAATAATCATGTGGTTCACATTAATAACTAACAAAAATCTGTTTCCATGGAGACAGAAACAAACAGTATTTTCACAATACCCAAAATGAGGTCATTTGTCCCAGCAACCATGCTTGTATACTGATTTCATACTTGAGTAACAACACAGCATACAAAAATTTCCCGCTATTTCAAAAAGTGTGAAGAATAACTTGGAATGCTGGGTAATCAATTTATCACTAGACTTTAATAATTCATGAATTCTTAAAGACTGTACTATGAAATGAATAAAAAAAATCATTTTGCAAAAAGCGGCCATTGGCACTCTTTCGGAATTAATGAATGGAAGCCACATTTAAATTAAATTAATAAAAAAATAAAAATAACTCTTTTATTATTAGAGATGAACTGAAACTGCATACTAGAGTCATACCTGAAAGTTCTCAAATGTACATGCTAAACACATTAAACTGAAATAATTTGACAAAGAAAATGCTGCATTACCAAAAATCCAAATAATCATTCAGAAAATCAACAAAAATCTCACATAAAAAGCTGCACTGACCCCATTAAAAGTTTCCACTATGATAATACCCAACTGATTTGTTACTCAAGCACAGATTTCAGCAAGATATTCCCATGGTTTTTGTCACCATGGCAACCATTACCATGAGAGGGTGAACAACAGGATATACCTACCCGAAAACATATTTTGTGATGGACCGTAATACATCTCGTCTGATAAAAAGAGAAAGTTAGTCTTCCAAGGTTAATAAGAAATGTTAGCATAAAAACATGGCCAGTGTTGTTAAGGAGTTTGTTAATTTAGTTCCTCGGAACAAATCGTGTAAATAATCAATAAACAAAACTCCAAACAGCAGTGATAAAGCAAGCAGTTCATGTAGACAGGAATTTTCACTGAAACTATGAAGATAAACAAAATATCCAAAATACAGGAAAACTCTTAGAAATAGGTTGAAGTTTAGAAATTAAGTAAAAGCTAACAAGGCAAGTACAAAAGTAAAACAATAGTAAAACAATATTAAAAACATTTCTGGTTCATGGGTAGATAACATTTTCATCAAATTGGAACATTCCAAAGTTAAGTCTGCATCAGTGGTCATAAATTTTAGTACAAGAATCAGTCTCAAAGTTACGTATCCTGATTGGCTGTTTCTGAGTTTGTTAAAAAATTGACCAATGGTAAGGCCTCGTAGCAAGACATCATCAAATACTTCTATTACATTTCTATATCATATTGTAAAGGATGTATGTTAAAAATGCAATCAAAAGACATTTCAAATATACTCAAACCACTTGAATCAAGTAAATACAAATAAAAAAAGGTCTTGTCTGGTAATCGGTCTACCGGTAGGTTATATAACTTTATAGAGGTTTTCAGGAAAGTTGTTTTCATACAAGAAATGAAAACAGATGAATGCATAAAACAACACTGGCCAAACAAGATATAACACAGCATCTATGCAATGTCAAGATAATTAGGACAGCTAAATGGTTCAAAACAGATACACTTGAATTAATAAGGATTCAAGGTACAATCAAGTATGATTGAAGTTATTTTAAAAGATTCTTAAGGCATGGGATATCTGTATTTTATTAAAGTGCTGGCAAGGTCAAATGCTCCATTAATTGACTAAGTTAAGTGTAACAAGGGAGGTTCAGACCATGATCATGTACAAGTTTATTTTTGTAACTAACAAAATATTAAATTCAATAAACTTTTGGTATATCAAGAAATACATGGTTTTGCTTAAATATCAAATCTCAATGGAATTCCATGAATCTTTCAAGAGTTTTATCCGAGACAGATGTATCCAATGGTCAGATAAATGGGCATTCTGATACAGACAGTGCTAGCAAAATACCTTCTTCATTTCTGGAGAATATAAAACATATTCCTAACAATTTAAGATAATGGTACATTAATTCTGATCATTATACCAAGAAACACAAATTTTGTATAATGATCATCGACATCAAAATGAATCTGAATATCAAATGACATAATACAACAATTTAATGGTACATGTATACCGTGCCATTGTTTTACATATAATTTCATAGATTTCGTGAGTGAACTTAACCATGAATTCAAGTACCAACAAATTAAGATGTTTGTAAATAAAGAATGTGGTTAAAACTTACATCTGTCAAAAATTTGAAAATCTATGAATTTACGTACCAATGAAAATACTGAATAAGTCAAATCCATGAAATTTGATACCATCAAAATTAAATTCAACCACAGTCATTCAGATCTAGGTCAGACATAGATTTCTTTCAATACAGATATATAATTAACATCACTTCTTTATTTCTGTTAAAATTCATGAATTAAAATAGGTTTATCATGTACGTTTGCTTTGTGTATAATTTGTATTCGGGTATATTTTAATGTTTTCACTTAAAAATACAAAGATGCTGCATTGTATCCATTCATTAACGGTTATAGTACGCTACATAAATAAACAAATAACTGTTATCAGTTTAACACAAATTTACAGCTAATGATATGTTGATTATTGCAACGAAGTCAACTGAAAACAAAGAATATTATCTTCTTCTCTTGGTCTATCTCTATGTTGTCAAATTGACCATCAAATTGATACAAAGGGGACAGATAAATTTTTTTTTTCACTGAAGTTTAACATTGCAACAACAGACAGGGCAACATTCAAGCTTTAACAGTGGACGAAGACTGGCGGCTTACACCAAGGTAGAACCACCTACCTTCCATAAGCTAGTTGGACAGCAGTGAGGGGCTAGTGATTACAAGTCCGAGACCATAACCACTTGACCACAGAGGTCCTTAGACAAAATGAAGCTTTAAAGCACATCAGACCATAATAACGATATTGATTAAATATATGGTACAAATCAATGAGCGTTAGGGAGTGACCTTCATCAATATGGCAATCAATATTCCAAGGGTAGTAATAAATTTATGTGAATTGTAAATATTTTCCAAAAAGCGTGTCACCTGGACAGTCAATTTGAGAATCAATACAGTAATATTAGAGAACTTATTGAAAAGAGAATTTTGTTCACACTAAAATGTTGATTAGATCTTGCAAATGTGTGTAAATGAAAAAATTATGCAAAGTAAGCATATTTAATCAATAAAAAAAGGATTAAACAAACGTGTTAATAATAGCACAGAAGCAAGCAAAACCATGTGAAAAGGGATGGGGTACTGAAAAAGGGGACAGATATTTTGAACCAACTGTTAAAAGGCTTTGCAAGTTACCAGTGATGAACAAAAAAGACAGAAAGCTTGGCCACACTGGACATATTTGTTAATTTTGAAGTGCAAGAGCAAAACAAAAACAACATCATTGAAACAGCTGTAAAAATCTTTTTGTGTTATTGTGCAATGTCAGGTAGATAATGAGTGTTTATTCATTGCCATACCATTAAATATCCAACCATTCAGGCTTATCATAAAAAATGTTGGTTGAACATTCACAGTGAGACTTCATTATTAATTAAATGGGGCATTTCTTAAATGAGAATCTAACTTTATTCTATATCAAAACAGCCCTTAAATGTAGATAAAAGTGATACAAACATGTTTTCATAGATGATGAAAATATCGTGTAATGACTGTTTAAATAACAAATGCATACAAAATACCATTAAAATAAATCTCTAGAAAAGACAAAGTACCAAATTTCTAGAAAAGGCCATTAAAATACTAAATCTCCAGAAAACAAAAACATTAAAATAACAAATGTCCAGAAAATACCATTAAAATAACAAATGTCTGGAAAATACCATTAAAATAACAAATGCCTAGAAAAGACAATGAACATAACAAAAATAATCTCCAATTAGGGGCAAGAAGGCCTGATGTAGTCTAATATATGAAGTGTAAAATTTGAGCCTATACTGTTATGAGTGGTGGGGTATCTATGTAAGTATGGGTTTATCAGATTACATTGAATAACTGAAATCACAAACCTCCATTAATTAAATAACAACAGAAATTAATTCTGATATTTCAGTTATTTAATAAACTGACAAACAATAAATTATGTAAATATCAATAGGTCAAACATAGTTATAACTATTCAAAAAAGATATCAGTGATTTCAGATATACATTGTCAATTTCATTTGTTACTATTTAGTAACTATGGTAACCATTTGACATAATACTCACCTAGAATTTGTTGTTGTCTTGCTTTTTGTTCAGCTAACTGCATTGCTTTCACCTAAAATGTTCAATGAATACGGAACAGCATTAATAACAACAGAAATTCAACAGATTTATCTCAATACTGAATTATAAGTAAAAAAGAGTAACAAACAGTGGTATGTTGATGTGTAATCAACAAAGAGGTAGTGAGTTTGATCAAAATATGTCCAAAATAAATTGAAGATATAAAAATATCAAGCATTTGTGAGGACAAACTATTGAAGAGTTGTTTTTATTCTATAAATGGGCACATCAATTCAGCCCAAAACACAAATATTCATTTAATTTATTCTAATTTTTTATGTTTCCATGACAAACCAAATTAGACCTACACAGCAGCCATATTAAAAAAAGGTAAAAACTGTGCTGGTATCAACGAGAGAATATAATCACCATTTGTGGATCTTGTGGATCCATCCCCATGCGATTCTGTTGCATACCCATGTTACCTCCAGGCATCTGTAACAAGACAAAGTCGTACAATTAGTAACATCAGTTTCAAAGAACCTACTCCCCAGCAACCCTCATTAAGTTTAAATTAGGAATGCGACCACGGGCCAATGGTTATTGAGCTGGACTTGTAACCCAGTGATCTGGGTTCAAATCCTGGTCACAGCATGTCATATTCTTCTGTGAAAATTTGACAAAAATGTCAATTTTCCTCCATATGTAAAGACATTGCCAGCTCCTTGTGGAAGGGTAAGCTAGTACTGCTTAGTATACAGTCCAAAAAAAATGGCTAGATAAACTAGCTGCCACATATAACTGAAAAATTGTGGAAAAGTGGTGTTAAACCCAGTGAAAAAGATTTTAAAAATTTGACTGAGGTAAGAATTACAGAAAATTAATTTCCATATCATGTTGTCAATGACTTCTTAATGATAAAAAGTTCCAAAGATAAGGCATCAAGTAAAGTTATGAACAATGCATTGTTTTTCTAATTAAAAGCACATAAATGAATTCATCAGTACGGCAAAAAATATATTGTGCCAGGAAGACATAAAAAATAATAAAAATGCTATTACTCAGTATTTAGACTATCTTAAAGGTAACCAAAATATTACAAATATTGAAAAGAATAAAAATAATACTCAACCTGAGTAGCAGTGGGTCCAGCCCCTGGACCAGGAACCATTCCAGGCATATTTGGCTGTCCCATACCTGGTAAGCCTGGGACTTGTCCAGCCATAGGGTTCTGCCCAGGTGTCTGCTGCATCATCTAAAACAAAGGTGAAATATTAACTAATTAATGACCAATTAATGATCTGTCATTAAAAAATGATTACTATTTAGTGTGCACAATCTTCATAATAGTGCATGAAAGAACACAACTGTCAATGTATCTTTAGGATTTCTATTAGCAAATTTCTAAAACACTAAAATTACAAGCAAATACATGTATTAAAATGATGGACAGTTATGATAGGAACTTTATAATAACTTAACAGAACTACAGAATTCCCTCTGCATGCAATTACTGATAAAAAATGTCAAGTCATGTATATACAGTGAAGATGTTACATGAAATACATTATTCAGGTTACAAAACTAACAAAACTCAATAATCAGCAACATTGAAAAAATATAAACATTTCATTTAAAGTTTATTCATTCATATAAAACTTTCACCACACCAAAACCCCAAACATTGGCATCACCAGACAGCTGTTGCTACAGTGTTCATTGATCTATATTGTGTATATTCGCTTTGCATATGTAAATAACCATTAACCCAACCAGCTAAAAAAATGGTATTCATCAAGCTTAATTGATTTATTTCCAGTCTTATGAACTACCACACCTCTGAACATTACAATTGTTACTTGAGTCTTTATGGTATAACTAAACAATAGCAAAAAAACCAGAGAGGGTTCCAAAACTATTGAGTGGGTAACTAACACATAGGTCTGTGAAGAAGAACTCATATTTAGCCATTTGGGAATTAGATAGGCAAAAACAGATTATGCGAAATCATAGTCCCACTATAATACAAGTAATTCTGATTGGGAAAAGAAACAGTCATAATTATGTAATGTTACGTCAAACTTCAACCAATCTTCTAATCATTAATAAGTCAGTAAATATATTTGAATTCAACAATCTGATGAAAGGCAAAATTCTGTCCAATATTGCACTGGTTTAATCCAAAGGCTCTTAAATTAGGAACTTGTCAAATGAACATTTTACACCACTGGCAGACCATTGATTGACAGTTAATTTAACGAGCAAACTGACAGGGAAATACCTATCTGTAAGTTTAGTCAGAGTCTTTCAAATGAGAGACCCTGGTTTAGTTTATGTATATTGTATATTGTTGAAATAGATCATTACACAAAAAATAACCACATCCAAAAAAATAACACAAAACTTACTATAAATATGATACACCAAACAGATCATTTGCAATGATTTCAAGCAGTGTGTTAAATGATATTGAAGAATTATCACAGAGTTATTCAAACTAATAATGAATTTTGGTCACCACATACAGCAGTAAAAAATGACTGATTGTCTAAACAAAGCTTCCCTCTATATAAATGGCTAAATCTTCACTGAATTAAATTCTATTCAAATGTTCATACTTCTTAAAAATTCAAATTTATTAACAGGTGTTTCTATTTGCATTCAAAGAAACAAAACTACAGTTTAATGTTTAAAATTTATCTCCATTCAAAAACCAGGCAAAGCTGTCATAAGCTATGGAAAACTTTACAGGACAATTAAGATGGATGACAAGACATGGTGAGTAATACAAAGATAATTTACTGGTTGTAACAAATCAAAAGAGAAATAAATAAGATCATTTTATTCATCTTCACAAACATCAAGTAGTGAGTTGCAAATGAATAAAGAAATATAATACTTAAGGTTTTATACCCATAATGTCCAAATTATTATCTCAAAATGGAGTGAATAGATTTTGGGAACCTTTATAATGTTTATATGTTACTATGATAGAAAATGATTTACCATGAGACTTTAAAACACAATGACCATTCTTTGATTTATTGCTCTTTTAAATTTCCATTAAAGTTTACCGGAGTGGACAATTTTTCCAGGATTAAAGAAAAAATATCCATTCCAATGAAAACACATGGTAAAAAGATGCAAAAACAAAGTGTCAATCTGATTTAATTAACAAAAACATAGATCTCTGTGAAATATCTTTAGAAATTTTTTTCTTCTCCTTTTTAACAGGGGCAATAACTCTAACAAAATTTTCAAAATGTGTCGTAACATTAAGTATTAGGGTATCTATCATACAAAAGATGACAATTGGAAATAATACTTTTATAATATCAATATTTTGAGTAGCATTAAGCAGATACATAAAAATACAACATTATGAATATACTACCTGAAGAAAATGAATATATCAGAATTGGCAATACTATATATATCCTCACATAGGGTCTAAAAGTCAAATCAACAGTCCAAGCAGCTGATAAGATATTCTAATTAAGAATTAAGAAATAAGCCTCATCAACACCCCTCTCATAAGTAACACACATATTTTTGTTCATGAATGAATAATGAAAATCATGATACTTTATTTTAAAAATTATATCAGATACATCAAAAAATCATTCGGACGAAAAAAAATGAAAACAAAATCTTAATGTAACACTCCTTGAGGCATTAAATAAGGAACAATTTGAAAATCGGAAGTATTTTGAAGTTAACCCTTTGCCTCATGAAAATGCATTTCCCCGCATCTGAAGCAGACAACTTTTGAAAACATTAGGGCAATGAAGCCATTTGCTTGTAATGAGTAATAGCTTCTTTTGCCACAATGTTTTCCACTCTGTCAGAGTGAAATAACCCATTTTTCTTAAATAAATTGATTATTTTGTATGTTAGTTTTGAAACTGGAAGAGTCCAAAGTACGCTTAGGAGGAAACGGGTTAAACAATTAGACGATGTTCATCATCAGTAATCAGAACTATGACAGAGATAACTTTTGGAAATTACAGTTGTCATACATCCAGCTTGTCCTGTAAAAGTTTTATATGAATGTACACCCACAATGGGGGAATGGAAGAAAAGTATCAAACCTGAGACCCACTTGAATTGGGAATACCAAACTGAATGTTCATCAGCTTAGCTTGTGTCTAAAATAAGTTCATTTTTATATGATCCAATTAATATCAATTAAAAACAATCAAAAATGCATCCAAAATGCAAGAAGAAACAAGATGTAAGTCACACATACACTAATAAATCCAGAATTACACAAGATTAAATTGAGATAGAGATGTATCCAGTATTTCATCAGAGAGCAGTAAAACACAAACATTACTATCATAAGTCATTAATTGCACATTAAACAGCTAGCAAATCTGACAGATCACCCAATTCATCCTTGATGCTGCATTAATTTGAGGAAAGTGAGGAAATTTAATTATATATTTCACACAGGCTCACCATTTATTAAGTAAAATCTGTCCTGATTTGTGTGCAAAAAACACATAACATCAAACATCAGCGATATACCCATTACAATATTACAGGATGTAAAACTAGATATATACCCTTTGTTTATGTTGAGTGATAACTTGACGAATTCCATTCACCACACCACTTTGGTCATTAGGAATCAAGCCAACGAAGGACTTCCTTTTGTTACTGAACAGTAACAGTAATACGCGTATATCACATGCCGTGTTAGACGGGAAATGAACACATCCAGCCTAATTAAAAAATAAATATAAAAGCTTCCATTAAATCGTCAAAAGACATTCATCACTCTATCATCATTCCCGTACATTTAAATCAGTTCATTGCCTTTCCATCTGAGACCAAATTTCACATGTGAGGAAGCTGTCCAGCTGGCTTACAGAAGGTCGGTGATTCCACCTAGGTGTAAGCCGGGGTCTTCCTCTGCCGTTAAAGTTGGAAAGTCTCCACACCTAGCTGTTGGTGTGACGATAAACTCAAATGAGAAAGAAAAAATAAACAAGTTCACTGTTTAACAGATAAAAGTAAGAATTTTTGACAAAATATTTGTAAAATAACCTTCTTCATAAAAATTGATAAAATTACTATTTTTTGATGTGTGTATTTTTAGAGCTATGGAAGAAAATGTTTTTCATTTATAATTCTTGCTCTGTAACTGTATCACATAAAATTTAGCACCAGAGGGATTTCATTTAACCTTCAGAGAAAGAACGACAACCATAGAAGTCATAGTATTTATGACGTAACTGAGACATTCAGATAACTATGCCCCCACCCCCACCAAAACCCCTCCCAAACAAATGTCAATGTCCAGAAGGGCGTGACACCCCCACCATCAACCAGAGACAAGGGCCATAAAATGACTGTGCATTAAATTCTTTTGTATACTTACAAATCCACTTCCCATGACTTTATACAAATTTCTCAGATCTTCTAAATTAGTATTGTGGAAATGGAAAGCTACTTGACGACTATTTTTAAACAATGGGTGTAACTGGTTAGAGTTCAGTAAAGTCTGAGGCATCAGTTGCATTATCAACGTGGTGGGCCAACTTGATGTTATTCTGGAAAAAAAAGAAAAAAATATGAACAATTATTACTTTATTTCACAACTACAATGCACTGTGTATTGTATGACAACCCTGCTGAGGTATTTTTGTCATTCTTTTGAGCTATTTTGAGAGTGCATGAATTATTTGAAGTTACCTATCACATTCTCCATCATTGATAAGTGATTTGAATAAAAGAATTTAAAGGGACTAGATGAGATTCACAATTCATTTTTCTTAATCTGCACACTTCCATATGAAAGTAAATATAACAAAAAGTGTAATCATGGATTAAAATGCAGTCTTTACTCACTACAACACTTGTTTAGTTCTTAAGTAATAAAAGTAGAAAAGTATCTGAAGCATTAGTCAAACAATACAAATACTAGTATGCAGTCATAAAGCTGAATGAAATTAGCTCCATTGTAATTTCATAAATATACAATGTCAGCAAATTAAACATAGACACTAAGCTTAAAAAGTAAGATGTCAATTTCTATGACTTTCTGGTGTAAATCTGAACTTGTTTCTTGTTACAGTTAAACAAACTTATTTTGTTCATCAATGTGTCCACTTACATATCTTGGTCAGTTCTTGCTATAGACACCATACACTGAAGACTTCTGGTTATTCTGGCACTAGGACCTTGCATCACACCTTTCTTGTCTTGCCATTCCAACATACCTGAAAAAAAGAAAGCATAAATACAGCATGAATAATCTACAAAGCCTCTATTTAATATTAACATCTCCTATTGTTCTTGTTTTTTTAGACAATAAAAAACTGTTTGATTTAGCATTGCCTTTCTCAGATATTACTGAGAACTATGTATGTGAAAATATCTTATATTACCTTTCCATATAATGTTTCTGTTCTGTAGTGGACCGGCAGCCTGTTGGTCAGGACCAGGTATATTAGGCTGACCGGGTGGGGCACCAGGGATGTTACCTCCTGTAAGGTTTGGTCCTCCCACCATGCTTGTCAACGAATCTGTCACTCCACCCACTGGGCCTGAAATTTTTGAAAAACATTCTCAGAAACAGAATATACATATATTTTTGTGTTTTATTACTGAAATATAACTCTATCATTATAGCATAATTTAGAGTCCAAGAGTTAGTTAGAATATGTCCAAATATATGTGTTATTTGGACCCAGATAAGCGTAAAAATTATGAATAAAACTGTACAAACATAAAAAGGTAAGTACAGACTGTGGACTCATAAACAGTGAACAAAGAGATGTGACCAACCTTCAGAACAACTGAATTAAAACAATCATAACAAAAAAATACTTGCTTACATTTTACTTTATGAAAACTTACAATAATGCTGCCCTGATCAACATGAACTAAAAAATATTTCAAAAAGAAATCATTGTTGCTTCAATGAGTGAAAGTTTAAAATTCACCTAGAACAAAACATTAGGACAAAAAAGAAAAATACCTAACTCAACTTCTCATTTATTCATTAAGAGTTCTAATTCAAAGAAAGTGAAGTATCCAAGATGACTTGATTTTCATATTATAGATTATAAACAAAGAGAGATTCACAGCAACCTGATGATTAAGGATACAACCTGCCGCTTACCTCCCCAAAAATCTAACTTTTAACACTTTGCCGCATTTCCCATACCTAAAGCAGACGACTTTTGAAAACATTGTGGCAAAGGAAACCATTGCTTGTAATAAGTATAAGCTTTTTTTGCCACAATGTTTCCACTCTGTCAGAAAGAAATAAGCCATTTTTCTAAAATAAATTGATGTTTTGTATGTTTTCTTAGAATTCGGAAGTCAATAATATGCTTATGAGGCAAACGGTTAAAATGCTTTACAGCATGAGCATCTGTTTAAAACATAAAAACAATAATTTACACATACCAGAATTTTGTATAGATTGATATGATGAAACTCCCATTGGCATCGATGTTGTTGAAGCCATAGAATGTGAAGAATTTGGTATTGATCCCATCATGATCTGCTTAGAATTGATCCCAGGATTCATCTGCTGATTGGAACCCGCTAGGTTCATGTTCCCAGGATCTTGAGACATCGGAGGTCCACCAGTATTAATCATATTTGGATTCTGCATTCTGACTTGTCCCATGTTTGACATATTAAAATTATCCTGCTTTTAGAAAATAAACAAGTTGTAACAGAACAATAAAAAAATCATCATTTACTGGACAAAGAAAAAACTCCCATTTTACAAATGTAGTAAAACTTTAATACATGTATACACATATACATCCAAATAGTTGTTCACATAATGCAGCTCAACTGGATTACAGGTTATTAATATTTGAACAACTGAATCAGAAATACTGCAAAAATAACTTTAAAATGAATAAATATAATAAAATTTTCTAAACAACAGCTCAATGTGCAATAAAGAAATATAAATATCTAATTCTTTGGCTGTGAGGATAGAATGAAATCCTCTTAGACGGAAAAATCAAACCTACAGACCCTGGATTCAAAGTTCAACACATTACATCTACACAATAATAATGTCATAAACAAACACAATCGCACTTACCTGACTAGCTGGTGTCATACCCTGGGAAGTGGGGTTTGTTGGTCTACTCATAAATGTATTCTGTGTATTATTAGAAGACATAACATTCTGTTGTTTGTTGACTAACATGGTTCTATTAGACAGGAGATGTAATTGCTGATCCTAAAATACAAACATAGTTCTATTAGAAAAAATGGTACTAAAATTACAAACATAGTTCTATTAGAAAGAAGGGTGGTAAAATTACAAATATAGTTCTATTAGAAAGAAGGGTCCAAAAATTACAAACATAGTTCTGTTGGGAAGAAGATAGAGAGGCTGGTCTGATTAAATTATATTATTATATAATTTAAGTTGGTAAAAAACTGTCAAGTATTGCAGCACATTTTAACTCATAATATATATTATTCAAGAATTCAGACCTGTGAACAAAGGCTACCCTTAGGAAAGACATATGTCATATTTATTGTCAGGTGGTCTTTAATCTGAGGTAAGTTTGTTCTAAATAATCAATGATGGTTTTTCAAAGAATTGTCTTTATTCACATTGACCTTTCTTTGGAGGTGGTCGCAAACATGGGTTAGACTGTCTATACAATTTGAAGAAACTTTAAAACCCTTATTTAGTGCTGACATTGATGGTATTATTTGTGAACATAATGTGTTCAATGGGTACAAATTAAAACATGTGACTCGAGATAATCAATAACACTAGTAGATTCCTAGTTCCTTAACAACATTACAATTTTGTTTGTACATCAAGTAGAGATATTGTAGAATTTACAATTAACACACTAAAAATCTTGCAAACTAGTTCTATCTAAAAAAAGTATACATGTACTTTTTAATACATTAACGAAGACATTCAAATGTGTAGTCATGATCGGACAGAAAATTTAATTCATTTAACACTACTTTAGTTCATCAATAATGACAATGTGAACTAGTTGTACACTACCTCAAATTTCATAGAATATCAGGCAGATATTCAGAAATTTTTGGAGCAATTTCCAAATGAAATGAAACTGATCATGAAATACCTGCAATGTGACAAAAATTTAACAATTACCTTCATTTGTAACTGTTGCTGGGGAACATTTGACTGCTGTTGTTGTTGATGTTGTTGTTGTTGAGACTGTTGCTGATTCATCATTGCTTGTTGCGGGTTAGGTATCTTACTCTGTTGGGATGGTGGTCCTGGGACTTGTTGTTGCTGTTGTTGTTGCTGCTGTTGTTTTGGTACAGCACTGTTACTCTGCGTAAGTCCTGCAGATCAACATATAATGCATAATATTGAAACAGAGAAGTATTCTCTGATTGTGCAGCTAGAAAAAAGCCCAAGTCATCTTTGTAACAAGAAAGTAGAGTCACCTAACATACATTTTGCATACAAGCTACACGAACACTTCATGTAATATCTTGATTGACATTTTAGCATAATAACTATACATATACGAACAACTATACCATGCTTGTGTTAATGAAAACATCAAGAATCAAGAACATACATTTGGTAGATAGTTGAAGTAACTGAGATGTATTTTTTCAAGCAAATTTTACTCATGTAACTTTCACTCATGTAATGTAACTTTATACAAAAAGCAACAATGATTCCAGGCTTGATTTGATGTACAAGTCTTACCTTGTTGTGTTTGTTGTGAAGATTGTGAACCAGCCTGTGGTGAGGCTTGTGGATTGAGGGACATCACAGAGGGTGCTGTTGTAATAGGAACCTTGAAATGACTGTCTCCAGATGCAGGGGCTGGTGATCTAGCTGCTAGATGATAAACATCATTTCAATAATAACAACCAAGGAAATTCCTCATTAGTTAACTAATATTATACAGACATCTGAATATTACATCATATTTAAGTAATTTCTTGAAATCACTGACTTCTTCATTTCAGTCTGTGCTTGTTTTTTTGTTTTTATGCAACATTGTCACTGGGTTTAAAGCCATTTTTCAATAATTTTTCAGTTATATACAACAGCCTGTTCACCTAACCAGGTTTCCTGGACTGTATACTAACCAGCACTAACTTACCCTACCATAAGGAGCCAGTAACTTCTCCACATATGGAGAAAAATCGACATTTTTGTCAAATTTTCATACAAGAGTATTACCTGCTGTGATCCGGATTTGAACCAGGATCGCCCACAAGTCCAGTGCATTAACCATTGCAGCATGGTTGCAGCCTCATTTCCAGCCCAATTTAGTATTTTACAATAACACAAAAACATTTAAGAATTCCTATTTATCTGAATAATAAGACAAGAAGTAGTCATAATGACTTTAGTAATGAATTTGTTGGCTAAATTATCTGTGAACTGATTATGTTTCTTGAAACATGGCCTTACCAAGTAAATTTTTCATATGTTCATCTCTGCTGTCATCACCAGGACCTGGTGTGTGTGCTCTCTCTACAAACAATACAATAACATATATTGGTACATCAAAATATACTTTTATGTAAAACAAAGTTTGACATTTACACTGAAAGGTAAAATAAATGGTGCTAGCTCTTTTACTTGAGACCAAACAATTGTGAAAATTTCCTGTTCTCTTGAAAATTGTTGTTTACACAATACATTGTAAAATAACAACAATAAAAGCAGACAATTAGATCCATGAAAAGACAGATGTAGTGAAAAAAAATCCAGTTCGTATATATCATAACTCATTCATGTACAATATGAATGTAAATGTATAACGATTAAACAACTTTATAAAAGAAAAAAATGACATATTTGCCTTCAGTACATCTATATATCACATGAGAATGGTATTGATAGTTGTTTTATTTTTTCATTCTTCATTGATTAAATCTCACGCACATTGAAAAATTTGAACCTCAAACAATGTGACAATAGGTTCAGATAAGATTTTATCGGAAATGTGAAAAATAATAAAATACTAACGATATAAAAACACTTGTAACATACCTTCTAGTTCATATCCATGCAGTAATATAAGATGGTGTAAGTCTATAGAGAAATCTTTATTCTGTGCAGGTATATCTGGAGTACTGGCCTGAAACAGATCAATTATACATGGCATAAGTTACAAAGTAGAAATACGCAACAAGTATGTTCAAATTAGTATTTTCATATTAATAAAATACTGACAAATGTAATCTCTATTACACAAAGCTTCTATTTTTTCACTACAATGATTTTTACACATTAATCTGGAGTAATACCTCTATATCTCACATGCATCAAGACATATTTATCATGTTTGTTTATTTTCAAGCCAATTAATAAGAAAATTAGGGTCTGTTAAACTTTAACTAACCATCAATGCTGAAAAATACAACAACTTGTACTACATAAAGCCCTAATGAGAACCAGAGTGTCCTAAAGTCAAATAGCTATATCTGGTTTATTTAATTATAATTACAACAGCAATATTTTTTTTTATAAACATGAGAAAAACATAGATTTTCAAACTGGACATGATAGAACTACCTCTTCATAAAGTTTCTGCAAGGCTGGGATTTTCCTTGGTGATATTATAGACAAATTAATGCCTCTCTGAAATATAGAGGAATACAAAACAATGTACCTATACATATTGCAATCAGCATAATTTATAAAACAAATAAAAGACAATAGTGAAGAAATATGCTGAATCAAAGTTACAGGAAGTCACGCAATTAAAAGAAATTCACATGGGAAATTCCACTGAGTAAGATCAAGACAAATTTTGTTTTTTCCCCAACAATTACAGTACAACCTCTCCAAAGCAACACCCTTTGGGAAGAGCAAAATTATGTTGTTGTTGAAAGGTTGTTTCTCCAGAAAGGATAAATTAATAGTTAAGTCATACAGTGGGAAAAAACATGCTGTTGTTAATGGCAGGTTGTTGCTCAAGTGAGGTTATCACTCAGGAGAGGTTGCACAGTATTCATGTTTTTACTTGTAACCAAGTGGTCTTTGAACTACCTTGAAAAAGTTTGAACAACAATCATCAAGTCTGTGTGCACTAATAATTGTTGTACTTATCATCTTACCTTTGCAAGCATGTTAGCAAGTTGTTCACTGTAGTAACCAGTATAACGACATCCTTCCATACTAGGTAACTGATATGGCGGAGAGTTACAAATAAGAATACAATGTCTCTCTGGTGATAATCTAAAACATGAATATTGTCCGTTAAATAAGCATCCATCATTTAGAATTGTATTTTTTGGTGCGGGGTGGTAAAAAAGTAACACAGATTAGATGGAGAAGTGGTTACTACAGATTATACTTCATGATCATTTTTGTAATTTCAGATCTTCCACAAAGCAGGTTCAAATTGGGCTTCAACTTCACATTAATCAATTGACTTTCACTCCATTGGTTTTTATATCATGAGAATAACCAAATACATGATTATTATAAGGAAGTTAGGATAACGATCAGCAGATGGTAAAATAATGCTAATGATCTTGATTTAACAGTCTTAATATATAGAGTGCTAGAAGTTTTCCCAAATAGGTACTTCCCTAGATTGGAAGTTTAGCAGATAATTGTAACAGCTACTGTAAGTATGACTAAAAATAAATTGTTTGATTCATATTCTTAAATAGTCAGAACATATATAGAAATGTTTACTATTTTATTTTTACAATCAAGAACATTACCTGTCATTATTTCTTTTGTCCTTGATATCATCAAACACATGAAGAGCAGTCCTTAAACCTTCAGATATGTGACTGTGACATTCTCCACAGCCACCGATAAACCTGTAAATTAGAAAATATAAAATATGAGTTCCAAATATTAACTATTGAAATATGATGAAAAATCATCATCACCTTCTACTCATATCATTATAGTGAAGCAGCTGCACTTAATTTAAAAATCATTTGTGCATATTCAAAGCCAGTACAAAGCTAGTGTTAAAGAAAGTCAATACTTTTGAATCATATACAGCTAAAAACATAGTTCAAACAGAAAAATTGTTCATGCCAAATTATTTGCTTACCTGACATGGTCCAGCCATGTGAGGAATTGATGTGTGCTAGTGGTGAGATCTGAGCATCTTGTTGCTGAATCTGGGGCAATGTCCGCAGAAAAAAATGTTACCAAATTGTACAACGTACAACTGTACTGTAAAAAAAAGACGAAAAAAAAACCCAATTATTTATATCTGTAAATGGACTTTAATACATAAAAATAATGATTATAAATTGCTTATTATACAATGAAAATACAATACAAAAGAATCTGATGAAAACCAAGTCATACTGCTGTTAGTTAATTCTTGCATTAGATAACATATTATGAACAAAATGTGAACAAAGTGTTTTAACAAACACAAGTAAATTTAAGTCAACACAAATTTATTAATTGAGAGCTACTTGACTTACATCATGACCATAGTCAATTGGATCTGGTGGTCCTCCATTGAATTTTCTGAAGATAACAATTACAACAATAATCTTCATGACATACTTTTTATATTTGACAATACTAAAAATGATTTTACTAGTAGCACCATTTAATTCATGGGTTAGATATAAACAAAAACAAAACATCAATTTGTGACGTAGAAGTGTTTGTCTTATCACTTTTAGGGGAAATTTAGGGAACTCTAAAAAAGGAGAAAATAACAATGTCAGGGGAAAATAGACAAAATTAAAAAATCTGTACATGTATCTCTTTATAAATATAAATCTTGCTGCCTATATGTTGAAAAGAATAAAAAGTATAGTTTAAAGGGGAAATAAGTTACACTTACAGTAGTCAGCATTGCTTATTCATTTTATCCTTGCAAATTAGTGTCATGCAGTTGTGTTTAAAATGAATTCAGTGAGAATGGGGGGAAAGGATATTTTTCAGGAAGGGGATTGGGCTGAATTTTGGCCCCATACTTCTATTAATAATAATATATTAATACTTTTTGCTTTCAACAGACATACCCATTTTTTCATTTTTACAACTCAGACCAATATTTTCCTGGTGACATCAAGAAATCGAGAAAAGATGATACATTAAATTGTTTCAAAGTAAAAAATCCCTGAAAGTTGCGTGATATAGAAGAGATCAGGGTCAACAAATTTTCAGGCTACTTGTCCTGCAGGACAACCTAGGAATTTTAATTAGTTCTACAGCAATATCAACCTGTCCTGGGTCAATTTCTACTTGTGATGACAAGCGGATGAGTGGATTTGTCGTGCTCTGTGTACACAGAAATTACACCAGCAGAATTACAAGTGCTCTGTAATTCCATTGGATGATAAATTCATACTAATCAAAATTGGTCATGGTTTAGCATCTGCATAATTAACTTGACAAATGAATAATTTTTACATATGCATATTTTAAATTATTATTTCTGATTAAAAATTTAAGAGCAGATAAATATGAAAGTTGATAACAAATTATTTATGAAATAGAGTTCTATCACATACACTGATTTCAATTACAATGGTCAAGAATACAGGGCGAAACAGCCTTATTCAGTCATACTAAAATCAAAATAAGGACACAACCAGAATTAAGAACATATGGTAATGGTAGTTATCAAATATTCATGAGCAAAAACTGACACTGTCACAAGAAAGGAATGCTTAACTAATTAAAATGCAAGTATGGAAGTAAAAAAAAACATACTCTAATGTAGGCAAAATGTAGTTGGTTTTGATGTCTTCGATGTAGGCACCAAGATTTGCAGTTCCTTCAACTACGAAAACAACATCAGCAGGAGTTTTGTCAAGGGCAACCATTTTGTATCTTCGAAAATATATGGTTGTCAGGCGATGTTTAACCGCCAAAGGAAAAGGAAAAATTACGCACTTGTGTTGCAGAAAAATTTCGGGGATTTTCGCGTTTACAGTTTTTTACTTCCCGGAAGTGCCTAACAACTCAACAATTATTTTCCTCCGCTAAAAAAGTAGTTTTGTGGGACATTCCGAATAATCTTACTATTTATCATTTAAAACGAAAACAAAGCCATTCAATGCATGCTAATCAATTGCAGTTATCATGAGTTCCCACATTTTAAATTACAATGATAATCTACAAATTAATATCGTGGAGTAATCAATAAAGTAGACCTAAACATAGACTGGTTTTCAGCAGTAAGAAATGTTTCTTGTACACTTCGACCACGAGACATTTCGACCCGTGGTACTTCCTTACAAAAGCTCAAAATATAACAATATGACCCTAAATCAGATGGTGAAAGTCATCCTCATTCTTTGTATTTCATAATTCATAAGAATGCGATCCATCACCCTCTACCACAGAGGTGTGCGGCCAAAACCTAGATTATTCAGTAGCGCCGTCATTATAATGGACCTGAGACCATTATACACAGACGGGACCAATATACACACACATTTCAGCGGCCCATGTTTCAGTGTAAACTTATCACAAACTACAGCACAGAGCATTTCCTGATGGTTCATGGTTCACATTGACTCTTTAAATATGGATGCCGACCTAGTCTGTATTTTTGTAAATAATCATAAAGATGGCTCAGTTAATGAACATTTATAAAATTATTTGATATTGATGTTCCCCGTTTTTATCCATTGCCTTTTTCAAAAGAGTACTGTAGAACTCTCGAATTCGGGGTCGAAATGTCATAGGGTCGAAATGCCTTGGGATATATTAATGGGATTGAAACATCTAGGGTTAAATTAAACTGGTCCCCGTTCCATGTTGCAGTGTACCATAGTCAACGGGTCACTCGGAACTACTCGGATGTCTCTCGACATTGACCTCGAACGTAATACGATGGCATCCATTGGGACTACTTTCAACCTCGTTTCAAAATAGCGCTAAAATGGTTGTCGTACAAATCCGTCGTACAAAGATTTCAATGTCTGGATCTGTTTAACTTTTAAATCGAAGTCAACATGAACACAATCTTTAGCAAACTTCAAAGAAGTCATTGTCATTGGCCATCTTTACGCGTAGAACAATTGAGTGAGAAGGCAGTTCCGGCGGAGAAATGCATCGATTTGATGCATATTCCTCCACCAATCACATCCGAGGTTAGTATGGAGCGAAGCGGAGTTAGCCGAGGATTGCCGATTGGTCAACGGGTACCTGGGTCGAATTGAACTGGTACCCGTTAACCTTGGTGCACTGTGACATGGAACGGGGACCAGTTTAGGGTTGAATTGTCTCACTAGGAACTACGCGGATGAGACATTTGTATGGAGCGAAGCGGAGTTAGCCGAGGATTGCCGATTGGAATTGTCTAGTATACTGGTCCCCGTTCAATGTTGCACTGCACCAGAGTCAAAGGGTACCAGCTTAATTGTCGAATTTCATGGTCTAATTATCTCCCTTGTAATAATCATATAAACCAGTCAAACATGGCTGACTCAATTTAGTAAAAAAATATTAATGGAGTGTTTCACTGTTTTCTTGTATTTTACTTTTTTGTTTGGTTGTGATCGTCTTCTGTTTGTCACTGCGTGTAAGTTTACACTGAATTGTCTAACTTGCGTCGTTATATTTACTGATATTATTGGGTATTGAATGCTTCAAATTGTTAAAAGTCTGTTGACAAAATGATGCACAAGAAAATAGGCTAATACATTCACTGTCTTCAATCTAATTAACATAGGAACAGTTGTTCATTCGATTTGAAAAGGATTTGGTTGGTTTTATGCACAGATAACAGAATTTTAAAACGCTGAATACACCAAATCACAGTTTTAACTTTTATTCTGACAACATAAATCTGATCAGTCAGTGACCAATTTCAGTTCTGTGAAATTAAACTGAACTCAGTTCTTACTTATTCATTAAATCAGCCATTAATCTTATTCATGCATGTTTTATTTTGGAAGAGGGGGAGGTGCTGGTAAAGGGGGGAGATCACATGAAAGAGGCAAATTTGGGGGAAAATTAACAGTCTCTACAGGGGCATGTCTCTGGCATTTCATATTCTTGTCCAATTAACTGATCTTAAAAAGCATGTTAATGTGACATATTTACTTCAAATTAGGCACTGTCGATCTTTCTAGGATCCTGGATAAACTGTCTTATCAATCCGTTTCATCATTGAATGATGTTATTTGTGCAAGTGCCTGGAGCTGGGGGTCTAGTGCAATTGGATCCATTTATTGTATTTAGTGAGCGTCAAATGCTTGCTGAAGTATCTGTGACATTGTAGAAAGCCATATTTAGTGTTATCACTGTCTATATTTGTCAAATATATGACAAAAGGCTGGATGCCATATGTTAAACCATTATTCATAATGTGATGATATTTAAGAGAAGTGGATATAGTATTGTGTACTTAACCACCAAAATTAGGAGATTTTTCATGACCATTTTTTCATAATATTTTTTTCAAATTTGATTTTTTGTGGGAAAAATGTAAGTTATTTTTTTTTAGTGAAGATGCTGACTATGGCTTCACTTTCTTATTAAAAAAACTCTGGCTTGTAGATGATATTTTACAAAATGTCTACTTTTTGGCATTGTATTTTGTAACTGTGTCCAATTTGTGTAATTATATGATGTAGAATGTTTTTAAACAAGCATTTAACATTTCAACTAATTTGACTGTGCATAAATTTTAGTAAAGATGGGGATAAATCATAATGATATGTGTACATTTTAAATATTGTTTTATGATTAGGTTTATATTAATTTGTTGCATAATGTTCTTTTCTTTAAAACAGGGTTTGTAATAATTATTTTACATCAATTTTTATGTATTGATTTGAAATGTGTTTTTTACTATCATTTGTTACTTTTCAGTATTGTTTACATGTATCACTTTTCATGATACATTTGCACCTCCCAACCACATTAATTATTAGATAATAATGATAAATCCCAGTAGACTGCTGAATATAATTTCCTTTACTTTATTGAACTTGTTTCATTATGATTAATGTGAGGCCCAAGTATAAATCTTTCTTAGAAAAACATTAACATCTCACCATGAAACACCTTGCCTCCACTTGCTGTACCAGATGGACGGGTGTGCCAGGTTTTATGTATATTCAACCTGGTATATCTGTCTGCTCTGAAGTACAGCTCTGTGCCATTTCTGATGGAATTTCCACTAGCCTTTTTTGAAATTATCTCAATTCATATTATGTTTTATAAATTGTGGTCACTTCTTTTTCTGTTTGCTTGATGCGGACATTTAGTAGATTATGCTCTTTTCCAGTTACAAATGCAGACAAGAAGGTGATTGATACCTCTCAGAAGGAATGTTCATTTAACTGTTACGGTCATGTACAGGCTAATTGTTTGGAAAGTTGTAATGTGATCGTCAATGTACCGTGTGCACATAGATGTGATGGTGACTCAGACTGTCCCAATGGTGCTGATGAAAAGAATTGTTCAGGTATGACTTTCGATAGCCATTTTCAACTGAAGAAATCTATTATGTGTACTGTAATCACTTATGTAAGAAGCTGGTGAAAAATTGAAGAAAATCTAAAAATATTTTCATGTATAAAAAGCACATTCTTTATTAGCAAAATAATTGATTAAAAAATAGACAAAAAGGTGCTATTTTGTGCTTTGTAAGTACAGGGTTTTCACTAGACATAAAAAATTGAGGGTCAAAAATGACCCTTAGCTCATGATAATTTGGAAGTCAACAAAGTTTCCTTCTAATTTTATTGTAAATTTGACCCCTTCGTACAAATTCTCATGAGTCAAAAGCTTTATTTTACTGATTTCAAGATTGTAAATGCTTTTTTAAAGGTCAGATGAAAATCTTGTAAGTATTGAAATGATAGTGACTCTTTTGGTATAAGATCACTTAATTTTCTCAACCTGTTTTTGTAAAAAGATTCTTGTAATTAGTAGTACATGTGACAACCATTTGTTATTGATTTTCAAACTTGAGTAGATGTCTAGATTCTACGAAATCCAGATAAAAGTATGGAACTTTAGAGAAACATTGTGGAGTATTCATTTCCCTGCTAATCAAATTTATTCAACCTGGTTGATTTTGTCCATTTTGAGACCTTGGAGAAAATAGACTTGAGTTCTATCCCTATGTATAAGACACACCTGATTTTTAGGACTATTTTTATGTGAAAATATGCATCTGAAACACAAGTGATTACTACAGAAGAAATTCTAAGTGTAGTTTTATAATTTATTAATTAGTATGATAAAATGCTTTTGAAGGAATGTCCAATACTAAGCATACCAGTTATGATTCAATATTTTTTCTTGTACTTTGTTGTTTGTTCTTGTTTTGTTTATTATTAGTGTTTGTAGATATGCTTGATAAAGTAATATGGCTATTTACAGTTTTTTATGATGAACTATAAAGAAAATTGATAAATTTTCCTTGGGATTCGGACCAGTGATTTCAATTCTGCATTTTAAGATATTCAGTTTCAAGTATGGGTGAATGTATACATTTTACTTTCTTTGGCTATTGCACAAACGCTTTAATATCAGAAATCTTGAATATTTTGTTTTTCAGTCACAACTGACTCATACCCAAAAGACAATGAAATTGATGATGGAAAAATGGCCTGGTTGAAAACGACTGTGTATACTGTAATAGTTTGCACTGTTGGAATTGTTCTTCTTATCTCAGTGGTTGTGATAGGAATATGTCGTATGAAGATGAAGCGTGCCGCTATACGTCGTTCTCTCAGACAGGCCGAAAGACGGCGAAATCACAGCCATCATAATTGTGAAGGTCACGAGTCAAGGTCCCGCAGAAGTGAGCATATTGAGCATGAACCTTTTATATCTGCTCCGTCTCCGACTCATTTTGGAAATATTATTGTAAATGTAAATAATGGTGTTCAGTATGTGCCAAGTTCAGATTTTACTACAGCTGTCCAGTCTCCACCGTCATATTCTGATGTGTTAGCTGAGAGTGGTATTGTGGGAAGACATTCCCCTCCGCCTGAGTACAGTACGATAGACAGAAACCCAAATAATAGAGTTACTCAATCTCCGAGTGAAAATATAAATATGCAGTTAGTTAGTGCAAGTACTACTGTTAACAATGAAAGGTCTGTTGATGCTAGTCAAAGATTAAGTACTCCAAATGGTGCTAGTATTGAACCAGTTGGTTTGCAGTATTCAGTCAGTATGGAAGAAGACAACACAACAAATCTGACACAAACATCTGCTAATACAAATGATACTGTTATTGTTCAGGGGACTCAGTCACTGGGTCGGAGACCTCCACGCGAGCAAAGAAGTCAGAGGGAAAGGAATGTTCGAGAAGTTGCATCACCAAGACGACCCAAGCAGCTGAAAGTTTGTGATGGACAAATAGTTCTTGATGACAATTCTTCAAATTCCTCGTCACCTGAAACTGTTAATAGAAACACACAAACTAATCTTGCTGATATTTCTAATGCTTGCCAAAATGTTGCTAAACCTGGTCAATTACAAGTCTTAGGTGGCCAGATTATTTTATCTAACCAGGAGACAGAACCATCCTTTAGTGGAGATCGAAATTCACTGACAGATGGCGCTGTAGCTCAAGGCCAGTTAGATGTTAAAGATGGACATATTGTCTTCAAGTCATCTGGATCATGATGTTTTTTAAAACTGCCAAAGATGCCGCTAATGTTTATGTGCTGGAAAATTTTAACAACTGAACACACATGTATTGTTTTAATTTTATGCCAGTACAGGAGTTTTGTAAAAAGTTCATGGTCAGTGAAATAGTACAGATTTTATTAAACAGGTGATGTTAATGATCAAAAGGTAGAAAGTTTTGTTTTTGTATTCATTAAATGTATAATAAACTCTTTGAAAAGAAATAAGTTAGATATAAATGTTAAGTGTTTATCAGCTTTAATGCCTGGTGTGCATTAAATGATAAAAATTGTAAATTTTGATGGCATTACTTTGTAAATCCCTTTTATGTATGCTGCTCTTGTAAATATTAGAATATTCATTGAGAACAATTTCAATGTAAGCATGATTATATTGTACTGCATTAATGTATGAGATGTACGTTTGCTGGATATTTGGTATTCTGTAGCAAAGCAAACATTTTAATCATTGAGTTAACCTGTTAGGGAGTTAAATCACTTTTTACATTTACCTGCTGGTACATTACAAAAATGTCAATTTTCTTTTTACATTGTGCTTTTGACAAACTTACTACAGATAAACCATTTTCTTGTAAAAAGGTTTATATACCCCCCCATGATTTATTTGCAGCTAAAATAAACTGGTTCCCGTCGATTCTGGTTGTGCTGAGACTTTTGGTGCTCTGCAACATGGAATGGGGACCAGTTTAAACTTCACATTGTGTTAACTCCCTTGTTTCATTAAACTTAGACAGTTACTGTTAAGTAGCACTGGAGACTGTAACTGTTATGTACTTTTTATGTACACCAAGTTGATCTGAAAATGTATGATTAATCTGTGTTTTGATCTGTAAATTTTTGGTTTTTTTTCATCGGATGCTGCATTTGAAGTATTTGATGTTTGAAAATGTTCAAAATTTTATAACCCTTTTGTACCAGTCTCGCATCAAATGTTGTCATAATCAATTGCAATAAATATTTTGTATAGTGATATAGTTGTACATTTGTTTTGTCTGTGTGTTGAAAGGAACAGTTGTTAAAGTACTAAGTTGGTGTAGACAAAAGATATTTTTATAATTTGAGTATTTTACCTGATACCTGTTGCCGTGTCTAATGATTTATGATTTTATTAGAGATGGGAATATTAAAATTTGAGCGCAAATTTCAAGTTTATTTGAATATTCTTCTTTGGCCTATTCTTGAATTTGTCCGAATCTGTAGTATCCGAAAATTGGTACAGTTTGCAGTTTTCACTATGTGTGTATGTGACTTACCTTTTTGTGTGTGTAATTAACAATCTGTTCAATTTTAAAAGGAGCTAGGTTACATGATATCGGATGATGTGTGTCAATTAAATCATTTTGTTATAATGTTTATTATTCATGTTTTATTTGCCAACATGTTTAAACTAAAGAAAATCAGGGATACCTATGTTTAAATACAGAAACATAAGAATTGGTGAAATGTTTAATGAACATACACATCATTTGATGATTGGATAATCTGTTATTATTGACACAATTGTCATTGGTTAATTCATATAGGAGGACTAGAAACACCAATAACCCACATTTATTATTAAATGCTGATTTAGATTACCGCAAGTGTCAAAACTGATAACTTTTATACACTGCACCCCATTGTCAATTATCACAACATATGTAAGGGCCAAACATAAAGGTGCTTATTGGTGATCGCTGACTGACACCTCTGTCTACAATATACATTCTAGTTAAGTGACGTGAATTATACTGTTTTTGAAAATTTCTGCATTTTATCATTATTATTATTTCTGTATTTTTGTTTTTTAACAAATTTCTGTCTTATTCATTTTTTCAAACGCATATTCGTTTTTTGTATTTGAATATTTGGCCAACAACCAAATGTGCGGTACCATCCCTAGTTTTTATCCATGTATTATCTTTGATTTCTCTTAGGATAATTATGTTAAATGTACTGTTATCAACTATGTATGGATCATGAAATGCTTGATACTTCCAAATTGATTAAAATATAAAACAGATAGTTTTGTACTTGGCGATTTTTAATGGAGATTTGTTTGTATTTATGATGTGTGCCGTGTTATAATATGTTGTTCTGTGGCATCATAATATGTGTATAGTACAAAGTCTTCCAAGTGTAGGGTACTCATTATTATGTTATGTATTGGTTTAAAGAGTTCACCTACAGCTTGACAAAACCGCTAGTTCTAGGAATACGCAAAAAAGCAGTACTGCATATTGCTGATATATTGTCATGAAATTTTACAACAATAACCATATTTGAGGATTCTCATGGATTGTATTTGATATATTTGTTATTGTCAGGATGTCAGGACAAATGAGGTTGTAGAACTTTGGTTTAAATTGGTTTAAAAGATCATTTCTCATTTTTTTGTAGATCGTTGATAAAAAAAAATAATTGAAATCCATTTTTCCATTTGTGACATGATGCAATGAATAATATGTATAAATACTGCATAAATGATGTAACAAAAGTATATGCAGTAAAACCCAGATAACTAAACCACCACCAAGACCCAAAAAAGTGGTTGTAACGATGAGGTGTCAAGTTGAATATAAGGTGTTGAATGAAAGCTGGACTGAAAAATGTGTGGTTGTTATAACAAGGTGGTCGTAATATTGAGGTGGTTGCTATTTGAGGTTTTACTTTATACATATTTGATCAAAATGTATTTAATCTGGAGCTTGAGGATTGATCTCGAGATTGATAACCTCACAAGTAGAAGTGTTCTTATCATGTCCAATGTTTTCAAAATATACTCTTGTTCTGGCAGCTGAATTTTTCTAACATTCTCCAGTTTGGATGATATTTCTTAATCTTATTGCTCAATGTTGCTATTCTCTTCATTCTTACTGTTGTTCTATCATTTGACTGTTTTCAGAGTGCAATAAAAAAACTGTTGTGAATTATTTGTTTTTATACCATTTGTACAAGAATTGTAGATTGTTCTTATGTGGGCATATATGTTCCATGAAAAGTTTTATAAGAGACAGCTGATGTTATTGTTAAGCAATGAAGCATTTTTTACTAGCCATTGGCCTAAATGTTTATGTTTATGACAAAGATTCTTCCATATTCTCATTGCTTTATGTATTTTGAACTCATTGTATATTTATATCATAGTTCACATATTTCCCTTGAAATCTCTTAGTGAAATATGACTTAGTTAAGTGTCTGATTGATAGATTACCTCCCTTATTGTATTTGATTGATTAATTACCTCCCTTGATGTATTTGATAAATATATTACCTACATTTATGTTAGTATTTCATCTTTCTATGACATATTATTCCAATGTGTTTCTCATTGTGTTTAACAGACATGTATTACTAGTCATTAAATTGTTTTATTTAAACGAGCATACCACTGCTGGGCATTTATAGACTCACTGACTATACTGCTATATGTATTAATTTCTATTAAATTGAAGAAACAATGTACAGTAAAACCTCAAATTATGGCCATCATTAGGACCAAGGAAATCAGTCATAATATTGAGGTGGTTTGATTATCAAGTTGAATTATTTAGAAATTATTGAAAAAAACAAGCCTGGAAATAAGTTGTTGTTATTATAATGAAATGGTCTTAATATTATATTGAGTTGGTCACAAAATGAGAGGTTTCACTGTTCTTTTAAACATTACATGATACAATCATACAGTAATGTGATATGATATTTTAGACTGGATGGCAATTTGTCTTGGTTGTGTGTTAAATGAATTATAGATGAAAAACTTTTAATATTTTATGCCTTTCAAACCAAACCTAAGTTAATACCTTCCTTTGTTTGAGTGGTTTGAGTGAAAATGAAAGTTTCCTTACTTTTGAGATTATTACAGATTTATAACTTTATGAGGGGCCTCCATGGTTGACTGGTTAAGGTCTGTGACTTGTAATCACTAGCCCCTCTCTGTTGTAAGTTCAAATCCCGTCCTGGACCAAATAAATTTCCCACATGAGGAAGCTGTCCAGCCAGCTAACTGAAGGTCAGTGGTTCTACCAAGGTGTATGCCTTGGGTCTTCCACCACCGTTAAAGCTGGAAAAGTTGCCAAAGGACCCTTGCTGTTGGTGTGATGTTAAACCCCTGTGAAAAAGGACTCTATGACTTTATAACCTAAAGATATGTCCCCATGGAAATTTGTTATGACTGTTGATAAAATACCTATTTGTTCATCAGTCATGCACAAGGTGTATGCTAGAAATGTGATTACATGTAGTATTAATTTGATTTTGTTTATAATTTGTACTGACTGGTTTATACCAATATATTTTTGTGGAAGTCACATAATGACAAAAAGGACCTAAGTGTATATTTATTAATATGACTGATAGATGCCAATTACACCAATTATCTCATTTAGATATAAGATAATCACTGCCATAAATTTACATAACCTGATGATGGTTAAGCAGAACAGAATTGTCTCTTAGATTCAAATTTTTCTATGTATTTTTTTCTTCATTAAATTCACTGTGAAAGCCAAAACATCTAAAAACTTGGTACGACCTGACCGATGCACAGTCACTCTAATCATTTGAAGACCCTGACAGATGCAGTTGATTTGTCTCGTATAGGAACAGAAAAAGCTATTTAATAAAATTCTGCTGAGATAACTTGTGGAGGCAGTGGTTGCATTATACAACTAAGGAGATAATGGAAGTAAGATATATATATTTTATTGGCCTATTTTGACAGTATTTGTTACTTCTTTTATGATTGATGAGAAAGCACATTTTGTTTTGTGTCTTGTCTATGAATGGCAAGTTGTACAGGTTAGTTCATGCATAAGACTTCAATTTTCTTAAAACATTCTGATGAAAAAAGGTTACTCAGTTGTCATTTTTAGACAGATTCTTTTAAATTATCTGATACCTCTTTTTTAATTATTGTAGACCTGTTTTTTTTTAAGAAAAGTTGGTAGAACTTTCTTAAAAAGTTTATAAAATCTTTGATGGTACCAACTGTTAATGTTATTAAGTGAAATTATTTGTAATACAAAATGGCTGGTTGGTTCTTTTAAATGGTTTCCTATGCTATAGATTACTCTATTAAACATTCACTGATAAGGTTTAATAGAATTTCTTTTTTTAACCATATTGAACCAAATGCTTGCTTGTCTTTATTTTAAAATTGTGTTTATGAGATATTTGTAGTATTGCTATTGTAGAGTTCATCTAGTTATATTTTATCTGTAAGATCACCATCTCTCTAGTTAGTGTTCAATACCATACATTTGTTCAGACATTTGACAGTCAATTTACAGTATATATGTATAAATAGTGTGCCAATATCCGATGTTGGTAAATGATACACTGTAGAAGTCTTTGAGAAATTCCTGTTGAAGTTAGTAAGATAGACATTCGAAAAATGTTAATTAGTAATTATTACTCAGATATTGTTATTTAGTAAATGTTATTTTGACAATTTTAGCATTTCCTTTAATTTGCTTTATATATACATTGACATTTTCTCTGTAATCTCTTGGTTACATGTCATATATTAAACTTATTTAAATCCTAGTCTCATTTCTTTGTATATTTGGACAATCCTTATTGGGACTTTGTCTAACTTTTCTACTGTTGATTTTGGTGACTCATGTGGAGAAGTTGGCTGGTACTTACGGTTCAGAATCCAGACCCCCAGGCTCCAAGGTTATATAACTTGTTGAAATCTCAATTTTATGTTTTCTAAATTGTCAAGTTATCAAGGATAATATTTTAAAACTTTTCATTCAGTATTTTTTATACAAAGTTAATTGAACAAAATATTGTTACTTACGCCTTTAGCAAAAATGTGTTTTGACATGAAGTAAACCGAGACTGAAGTTGAGATTTGGGCTAGAGTTATTAAACTTGGGAACAATCTCACGGCTCAGATCTCAATTTTATTCGATAAGTATTTTAGTTGAAAGTTTGTAAGAGGTTGATGTTCAAATACAAATTCAGAACAATTATGCTGATAGAATATTGTATGATTAATATCATCATAATTTTCTTGTCATTAACTTAGAAAAATGTGAGACAAGATGCAATTTTAACTTGGAGACTGATCTTTAGTTTTATAACCTCAGACCTGGAAACATTGCTAATGTTAACTGTCCACTGGTATATAAATTACATACAGTTGAGAACAAGCGTATACCCCGAAAACTCATAAAAGACTTCTCCATATTGACACACTCAGGATGATGATAAATAGGTTAAACTTACAAAAGGTTACATTAGGTCTTAATAGCGTGATAGATACAATATTGATCTGCAATGGATATGAAAATGTACCTCGGGTGAATTCAAACTTAATTACAACAAATATGTGTGTTATCTTGCTACATGTAGACTAAAGTATGTGTTGCTCGATATGAACACAACATGTAGATCAGAGATCAGTTTTAGATGCAGGCTTACTATTGGTCTATAGCTCGACTGTGTACAACCAAGCCTTTGGAGATTTTGATATTAACTATGATTCGAAACATTGGATCATTGGTTGTAAAACTCAATTTGGAGTCCTGTTTGAGAAGGTGTAGCTGTCTGTACCACATTGAGAGACTGAGATTAATGTAGGAAAGGGTGGTTTACCCTCTATGGGATTTTGGGGGTGATGTCACAAAGTAGGCCAACAAAACTCTACAGTGAAACATGGTTTGGGCTGCTCATTAGAAAAACAGAAATTACAAACTTTCTTAGGAATGATCCTTGAATAGTCCTCTAACAAGATTTTATAAATAATCTTCCTTGGGCCCCCCCCCCGGGATCAATTGCTTTACGTAGGCTTATATAAGAAAACCTTAAAAATCTTATATTAGGAGTATTGTATTGCCTTGCAGTCCTCTACGGAGGGGGGACACTTGTTTTGTATTGATTACTGTATATAGAAAAAAGTTTTAAATCTTTTACCTAAAACTGTATGAACAGTAACTATTATCAAAGTACACATTTTTATGAAGAACTAGGATAAATAAATATAAGGAATGTCTTTTAGTGGGCTCGGTTATCTTGAAAAAAATAATCGTCAATATTTTGTATGCTGAAAATTTACAAGACACATGCAAAAGTGCTCCTTCACATCTGTATTAACTGGTCAGTGTTACAGCAAAGACAATAAAAACTGTACAGTATGTATTCATTGGTTTTATCAGATAATTAAAATAGGCAGAAATACTGATATCTTAAAATAATGAGTATTTAATCAACCGTAAACATTATATATTATGATTCATACTTATGCACTTTGTTTTATTGCTTAACTAAAAATGTTACATAATTATTAAATAAATATTCATAATAATCGTGGCGTGTTAAGTTTCAACATTATTGTACCGGAATGTATATTTCATTTTATAAAAGACTTTTTGATGTTATGACTTATCACATGTTTTTTTTTCTCTGAAACATTGTCCTGAAATCTAATTGTTGTAAAATAATGTATGGTATCAAAATTTGACAGCTTTTCTAAAATTAATAACTATTGTAAACTAATAGATTGTTTTTATCACCTCTTTGTTTGCGTGGCTTTGATGATAAGTTAGTTATGTCTTAATACATTTATGTCTGATCGACTGTAGATCTCATAATAAAAAGAACATCAAAAGAATACAATGTATATAATTTTAATATTGCATAAAACTATGTTTGTTTGTAAAACCATGGCTGATTTTTGACAGCTTAAATATCAACGTAGGCTCTGACCAGATGTCAATCTTGTTCTGGACATATAGCACAAATAAAGTGTTGTATTTTTACAAGGACTTGTCGTCTGTTTTACAGGTATGTTGACTCCTTATTTTCTGTCTTCTTAAATTGCACATTTAATGAATTCTAGATATTAAATATACTAATTTTACTGTAAGATTTATGACTGCTCCTGCAATTTTCAATTAAATATCCAATTTAGTCTCAATACACTTAATGCAACTTTATTTTCAATCTAAATATGGAAGACAATTTTCATTGTAATTATTCTCCAATATTCTCCGATCGTTTGGTCATTTCCTACCGTTGGAAAAAGACTTGGACATTTTGTAACCATAGTTTGTAAATGTGACTTTGATGTAAGAAACATGTATTTATTAATGAAACGTTTGGACTCGCATATTTATGGATAAAAAAGGGATTTAAAAAGTAACATATTTTGTGTAAAATTTAAGATAACAGTTACTGATGAATAATTTTGTTAATTTTGCTAAAGTTTATAATAAAGCAATTTTGCTGTTTAACTTTTGCGGTTTTTTTTAAGATTCATATTTCAAAAAATTAATGAAAAGAGATTTTTTTTGTTGTAATTTGCTTTATAGATTAATGCCTATACATTGTGACAAATCCATTTCAATTGTTGTGAAAATCTCAATAATTTCCTTTTGGCAAGATAACTAATCGTGATGTAACATGTCTTTGAAGTGTAATCCTAGTTAGATAACAGTTTCTCAGTTGGTTGAAGAAGAATTATGCACCAAAATATCCATAATTTTTAAATTAACACATTTGTATATTGGATTTCTTACCAGACCCGATTATATAGTTAGCTTGCTTAACATTTGCTATATAATTACTGAGACCATTGTACTGATTTCACGTAATTATTAAACATTGTTATTTTTTTGTTTGAATATTAACCCGCAAGGTAATATTGCAAGGTTATAAAAAGCGTGATATGTGCATACTTCAAATTTAGTGTGGTATTTATTGAATAATATTGATATACTGATAATGATGCATTTTTCTTGATATTTTCGTGAGTATTTTATTATAACGATACCCAAGTATACACCTCAATGACGCATAATTCAGTTGTCATATCTAGTCATTTAGTAACAAATGTATAGATAAAGCAACAAATCAAACTTTTCAACATTTTTATTTTATTATATAAAATTCATTACGAATTGAGCACATATAATATTTGACAATATTTACCTTATATTCACATGGATATATGCGTTAATTAATAAAAAACATAATGCATGTAATAACTTGAACAGTTCAGAATTAATTTCTGTTTTTAGCAATAGTGGTATAGCGCAGACTTTTACTGAAAATTGGTCGGATGTTTTTATTCATTTTGCTATTGATTGATTCAAATATTTCTCACCGCATAGAAATGATGAATGATGTTTGGGTTTGATAAGGGATTTATATGTAGGCTTGTGCTATATTGTGCATGTTAAAGGCAGTTAAAGATTTGATGAAAATGATTACATATCTGACTTTGCTTCTAAACTTTTTATACCAGACATGAGTAAAATGCTAATGGTTAGCTCTTTATTGAAATGTGTGTACAGTAATAGAGTCGGATAGTGAGATCTGATTGATTTAAATATGATTGTAAATGATTTTTTTGATATTATTGATGACGTGCATCCCCTTTGTTTAAAAACATCTCTTAAAAAGAATATACAAAACAAGTCAAATGAGTTACAGTGTAAATTTGGCTGGTAAACACATGAATATAAAATCAAACGGAAAATATTTAACTGCACTCTCAATGAATACAGAAAGAATAATTCATGTGAAAACAGAAAAAAAATACTTGTAAGCACAAGAAGTAGTTATTACTAAATATTAATCAAGTCTTGATTTTAATATGATAAACATAATACCCCCAAAAAACTGAGTTATTTCGGTATAAAAATGCTAAAATTTATTGGTAAATGTTGAAATTGCTGACACATTTTGTTGTTGAAGTGTTGTTTTCCATAGAAGGGAGTTTTTCATCAAAACACAATTAACTCGAACTGGTCAGTCTAAGAAAGCCATTTTCAAACTTAATGAATATTTATGCTGTTTTACTAATATCATTATTAAATATAGGTTCGAACTTTTTAACAAATTGGTGCTACCAGATATAAATTATGGTTGTGAAGTATAGGGATTTCTTACTGCAAGTAATATTGAACAAATACACACGAATACTGTAACAATATTTTGCAACACCAGTAAGAGCAACGCCAAGTGATTTCATATACATTGAGTTAGGTATTCATTATTTATCAGAAGATGTTTGGACTGCATTGTAGTATATTGATTTATGATAATTGAATCCGAAGATAATAAGAATGTAAGTTTGTATATAACGCGAGATGGAATCAAATCTGAACAAACAGAATTGAGCTAGTATGATTAGTACTCGACTTTCGTCGTTAGGTTTTCATTATGTATGATTTTCTCCAGGAGTTGGTAGTTAAATGAAATTCATGTTTCTTAGGTCATTAAAACAACGCTTGAAAGACAATTTCTTACAGACGTTAGATGGGGATATACAGTTATCATCTAGGACCCTTTTATATCGTAATTTTATGGGAAATACATGCAGTGCTTCCAAACACATTTACAAGTTATTAAAATAATAATTAAGGATTGCATTTAGTAGGCTACATATGTCTTTTCATGACCTTGTTATTGCAGCTATCGGATTGCATAAAGCAGTAATCATACCGGCATGTGAAAGAAAATGTAATGTAGGTAAAAATGGATAATGATTATCATTTTGTTTTAAATTATAAACAATTCAGTAAATTAGGACCAAAGTACATTTATAGATATTACTTGAACAAACCTTGTACGTACAAATTTATTAAATTAGCGAATACCAAGTACGAAATTACATTATACAAATTAGCATTGTTTATAACTTGTTGAATTATTATTGTTTCACGAAATACTTTCCAATTTTGTTACGAGCGCCGGAGTGAAGCTAAATTTTCGTTGGAGCAGTATTTGGGAGCTCTGCGAATTTAGTTTTCTCAATAATGGGAGCATGTCAATGAAAAAAAAAATAATGACCAAATTACGGTCTTTAACATTTACATGACTGGCATCTATTTCAACCAAAGAATGATTTTTAAAACTAGCTTTATAACATTACATTCTTTCATAAACATAAAAAAAACACGGAACATAAAATATTAGCGGTATATAACTCAACGAATTAAATGTCATAAACATAAAAAAAACACGGAACATAAAATATTAGCGGTATATAACTCAACGAATTAAATGTTTTATTCCATTTTTTTTGTTTTAAATTTCCCATGAAATGATCTCTGAACACTATGCATCTCACGGCGATCCATTACATTGTTTGTAAAGCAACATTAATCCCATTTAAGTTAAATGGCATCCGTGATTTATCGTTTCAGGAATCATTATGGGTTGCGGAAACTCCAAAGCCGTTACTGTCAAAACAAAACGTATCATTAGGAGCAGGAATAGTAGAAGACCTGAGCAGGAAAACGAAAATAAACACCAGAAACAGCAACATGGAAATCAACAATATGATCAACAGTCACAACCAGAGGATGGAACTCAACAACAAAATCGACCGACTCAACCAGAGCATGGAAATCAACAACATAAGCAACAGACACAACCAGAGGAAGAAAATCATCTGATGGATCAGATACAAAAACAACACAGAATACATACAGGAAATCTTTTGGCACAGTCCGTGGGAAAATATAACAAACAAGATACCGAAATCACATTCGAACAAATGGATAAACACGCGCGACAGGTAAAAGACATCACTTTGTGATTATATAGGATATATAAACACTCGCACATGATTGGCTTTAATACGATTTGTTTAAGTCAGGATTACCCAGATCTTTTTTCACCGAGATTAACGCCGTTTTTCAATAATTTTTCAGTTATATACGGCGGCCGTTTCAACTTACAAGTTTTCCTGGATTGTATTCTCACCAATACTATAACCTTCCCTTCCACAAGCAGCCGGCAACTTCTCCGCATATGGAGGGAAATCAACTTTTTTGATTTTGTTCGGTATGACTTCCATTACATAATACAGCAAACACATTTTCTCGGAACATTCCGAGCATGTGGTTTCTATGTGGAGTAATGTGTAGTATTGTAAAATAGGTAACATGTTATTTCTTCATTTATTAATTGGTTGAACTTTCTTCCAGGCGCCAGATACTGTGAAAAACTCAGCTGAAGATATTGTTAACTATTTATCCTCTGTATCCAAGGATCCTCTGATGTTGGTTCGTGGAATTTTTGTGTGGATAACAGAGAATATCAAGTAAGATTCAATAACATTTTATTGTTAAGATACTTTAAAGCTCATTTTAAAGACGTAGATGGGTGGGGCCTCCAGAGTTAAGTGGTTGTGGTCTTTGACAAAGCCTCTCACCTCTGTGAGTTCGATTCCCATTCGGGACAAAATTTCATCCGTGAAAATCTGTCCAGCGGGAGGTTCTACCCAGGTTTACGTTTGAGGTTTTCCTCCAAGCTGGAAAGTCGCCAAATGACTCTGGCTGTTGCTGCTACGTTAAACCCCAGCACAAAAGAATTGGCCGCAGTAAAATACACTTAGTGGTTAGCAGAGTGACCCACAATGCTAAAGACGCTTATTACTGGCATCCTGACTCGATTAGCAAGGTGATTACTTAAAGAAGTATGGTAGGTTGGATCCCAAAGGAAAAGAAATGGAAAAAATTAATATAACACACTGAAAGTTCTGCCGGAAGTACTGCATTCTACTTATATTTAAAACATTCTTGATGGAAAGTTTGTTCACTACCCTTGTCAAATAATGTTATTATCTAACATATGATACTCCACTTTTTCACACGTTTTCAGCTTCCTTTTAATTAACTCAGTCGTTCAGCAAGTGACTAATGCCACATACTGCTGCTATGCACTGGAGATGCAAAACTCCAGAAGCAGAACTGCGCTTACTTCTTCGAATTTTCGAGAATGAGGAACAAAATGCTTATATTTCTTTGCAGGTATGACGTGGAAGGATTTTTTGGAAGAGCCAAACGTGCCCCCTGTGACAGTCAGGGAGTTTTGAATTGTGGTCGGTCTGTATGCGCAGGCTATGCCAATGTCATGAATGAACTATGCAGGTAAGCGTGAAAATGAGACATACAGTAATTGAGTTTCATAATCCTTAAAATCTAATCACCTTCATAAACCGTCATATCAGATTTTGAATACAGCATGTGGACCAAAATTTATTCTCTCGTCGAGTTTGACAAATGAACCGATTAATATCATGTACTTTTATCCATGAATATTTGCTTAAGAGAATATACATGGTTCGTGATAAATTACTGAAGCTGAAATAAAGTAGTTTATAGAGGACCTAGTGACCATATAACATGGTCTGTTTCCGAACATAATAAAGCATGCAATTTCGTTTTGACATTTTGATTTAGGTTTGTTGATTTTGGAATGTGCTGTGTGATACCACTATCATATGTCACGGTGACTCCGGAAGATCAATATAGAAATAATAATGTCTGTTTGATTTATTTTATATTTCTACCAACAATAATGTCGAATTCCTGACTAAAGACACAAGAAAAATATAAAAAAATCACTTAAAGTGAGGCAAACTAACATTATTATAGTGTTTGTAAACTATCTTTTTACTATTTATTTTGTGTAGCAAAGCGAGTATTCCTGTAAAGAAAATATCTGGATTTGCCAAGGGTTTTGGTTATTCTGCAGAAAAAGCTTTTACAAAGTCTTCAAAAACAAATCATGCATGGAACGCGGTACAACTGAAAGGCGTATGGCACCTTATTGACAGCACCTGGGGAGCGGGACATGTGAATTCAACTCATCAATTTGAGAAAAAATTCAAAGAAATTTATTTCCTTTCAAATCCGGAACATTTCATAACAAATCATTTGCCCTATATGGACGGCAACATGGAAGAGAGCATGAAGTGGCAACTGTTAGATCAGCCTGTTAGTCTCCAAGAATTCAATCGAGCTGTAAAATATTCACCCGAAGCGTTTTGTTTTGGGGCTCGAGCTTTAAGTCACACAAATGGATTCATTGAAATGAAGAATGAACTTAAAATGGCTTTCAAGAGCAATATACCAGAAGGAATGGCTGTGAGTGCACGGTTGATGATGCGCGATGGTAATATTTTGAGTAAGCAAGAGAATGCTACGTTTGGTTATATTGAAAATGGAGTTTCCACACTACTTGTACACCCGCCTAATGTAGGCACATATACCTTGGATGTATTTGGTCGCTCTGTTTCTGAGGCAAAGTCTAAAGAATACTTGATGACATATACACTAAAATGTACTGAGGTCAACGTTAAGGATTTTGAATATCCGGGCACGTATACATCCACTATTTCAGAAATGGTGATACTGAGAAAACCATTAATAGGAAAACTTCAGGTTAACAAGAAAATCAACTTCCAGATTGAAGCACCTTATCTCCAGACCATAAAGGTTGGAGAAACGTACCTGGAGAAATCAGGAAATATTTTTACAGGTTCGGTGACAACTACAACACCCGGACAGCTCGTAGTCTTTGCTAATAGAGGCGGAAGATGTGATCGAATGAGTGGTATTTTCAACTTTAAGGTAATTTGATACATGAGGCATGTTTTGTAATGATGCTTTTGATGCTTGTTTCAGAGTTTAAGAAATGCATGAAGCTTTAGATGTGATTCTCTAAATTAAATTTTTTTACTGTCAAGAAACACTTCGTTTGCTTGCAATTATAACGAAAAGCAGAATCAATGCGTTTCAAGGAGTTAAATGTTGTCTTAATGTATAAAACAAAATCACAACGGGAAAAGGGTACCTGTGCAAATAACTAAATACATCTATCTGGTCAGGTGAGAGTATAACAAAGTCGGACTACACGCGAAAAGTTCATAGTCGGGTAAATATTCCTGAGCCATGGTGTTACGTTATGTTATGATCTTTAGACCTTTTTGGTAATATTGTCACGGGGCTGCTCAAGTATGTGCATATACTACTCAAAATGATAATAGGGCGTGTATCTTCATTGAGGAGTTTTCGTAATTTGATGCAGAATGACTGGAATGAAGGTCGACATTTTTTTCTGTTATTAGATGCAGAATGACTGTGAACAGTGTTGACAAAGTTTTCTTTTTCTTTTTTGATGCAGAATTGCCATTTTGAAATAAAGAATTTGATCCACTGAAATAATCTGAGATTTAGCAACTATGTTTACTATGATATATAATTGACAAAAGCCGTATTTTCTACAAAATCATTACCAATGGTAAAAATGTAATGGACTCAGAAGATTTTTTTCAGTTAATGTGTAAGGTATATTACTTTACAGACGAATTTCTTGCCCCTAAACTGACCCATAAAACGGCAACAAGAACATGCAATGAACATCTGCAGAATACTAGTACATGTACAGCTGTGAAAACTAAAACAAAAAACGCAGAACTCTTCACAAATTCTTGTATGTAAAATTACAATCTTTCTTCAAATGGTTTGATAGCAAGAATAGGAGAATTTATTGCTGTTAGCCTAATTTGTGGTAAAATGACGTGTATTTATCTTTTGTCATTCACCATACTGAAGTCACAGGTTTATGTGCTGAACTAATTAGTCTAAATAGTGCATTAACAAAATAATCGCACAATTAGAACTAAGAGGTAACTCTTCGCCTGTTCATATGTCTAAAGACATGCAGTAAAATATGTTGATGAAGACTATCTACAATAGTGTAAACAAGTGGTCTTCATTGGAGGGGGTGATTAATTTTTTCACTGGCATTGAATGTTGCACCAACAACTAGGATCATTTGGCGACTTTCCAGTTTACCAGCGGAGGAAGACCCCTGGCTTGCACCTGGGTAGAACCACCGACCTTCCGTGAGCTAGCTGGACTGCTTCCTCACATGTTAAATTTGATCCAGACTGGGATTCGAACTCGCAGCCATAAGGAACTAGTAATCACAAGTCAGAGACCATAGCCACTCGACCACGGAGACCCCGATCTTAACCCATTAGTCACAATAAACTGTAAATACAACTGCACTTACATTGAAGTGTCACTGTCGACTGGAGGTCTGTAACACATATCTGACAGTATTGTAGTGAATTCATGTAATACCAAACTTTATATTACCCAATTTACATAATCACACTGGTTAGGCAAAACGAAATGACTCCGGATTTACGCAGTAGCACCAGCTATCGTAACGCACATACTCCTGCAAAACATGGTTGACACAAACAAAAACATTAAGTATAATAAAAAATACCTTTTTACCACATAAATCGGTAAATTTGAAACAATCAATGGTCTTACGGAATGTCTATAGTATTCCTGAATTCCGTTGTGGACTTGAATGCCACATTAAATTGTTATTGTAAAAGTTTTTCAGAAATAAGGTCAGCAATTGAACCAAAAAGCGCGTATTAAATCGTTTGAAATCAACATTTTGAACAAAATATTCTTAATCTGAACCTCTCTAGTGACCATATGCTAAATAAACACATCCTTTATCAGAATGTATCATTTGATATACCATTTGCCAAAACTGTGTCGAGATATGTGGAATTTTGTAATGCAGTGAACCTGCTCCCGTAAGCGTTACAACCAAAGTGCTCCAGTTCTTAGATTTAACTTATAATTATTTGACTATGAAACAAGCATATACGCATATAAAAACAGGTTCATTATTTTATTGCGTTTATTTACTTGAGCATGTTCGTTGTGTTAAAGCTTATAACGAACATGCAACAGATAACTAAGATATTTGATCTAACATTGAAGTCAGCACCAACATACTTTTTAGGAAGGCCTTATCAGTTTAAAATTACAGAGATTAAAATACGCGTCTTTTAAAAGCAAAATGGCAGATTTTGATGTTTAATCCGTATCAACAGGTTTATTTCAATGCTTACCTATGGTCGATTGTGGGCTTTTCAATACGTTATTACTGGCAGACATGTTTTGAAAATCAAATATTAAATTATTTACATTCTGCGCAGTCTATATACATTCGTTAATCAAATCCACGAAAAATCTAATCCAATTCATATCATCGTGTATTCATAAAATTCTATAGAGTAAACTTAACTTGTAATGCCCAACCTTACATTTCAGCACAAATATTTTAAACTTGTGTGCACTTAACTGCATATGATTCTGTATTTCAGCTCAGTATTTGTATTTACTTCCTATTACATACCATTTATGTTTAACTAATTTAGACTTAATTTTACTAACACGCCTGCTATCCTCACAATATCAGTAGTGAAAAATGATTTCGTAGCACTTTCGTTGTAACGTTTACAGGAGCACGTTCAATGCATTACAAAATTCCACATATTTCAACATAGTTATGGCAAATGGTATATCAAATGATACATTCTGATAAAGGATGTATTTATTTAGCATATGACCATCAGAGAGGTTCAGATTACGAATATTTTGTTCAAAATGTTGATTTCAAACGATTTAATGCGCACTTTTTGGTTCACCTGCTGACCTTATTTCTAAAAAACTTTTACATTAACCATTTAATGCGGCATTCAAGTCCACAACGGAATTCAGGAATACTATAGACATTCCGTAAAACCATTGATTGTTTCAAATTTACCGATTAATGAGATAAAAAGGTATTTTTTATACTCACGTGTGTGTTTTTGTTTATGTTAACCATGTTTTTGCAGGAGTATGCGCGTTACGATAGCTGGTGCTACTGCGTAAATCCGGAGTCATTTCGTTTTGCCTAACCAAAGTGAGAATAGACAATGATGAAATGTAAAACTTCGTATCACAATTAACATCGTGCCTCTTTGAGAAAGGCTGTATATAGATAATTAAGACAAAAAACTTTTATAACTTTTACATTAAATTTGGAGTAAACAACAATATGCGAATGGGGAGTTTCATGGAGATTTTACATGAAATGTTACAATGGCGACATAACGTAGGTTACATATTTGAAAGCAAGTTTATTGGACACTAAAGCACCGATACAATATTTATAAGTGCAATAATTGAATGTGTCCCTGTTATCTGGCAGCATCGTCACTCACAATAAAATTAACGAATAAGGCAATGAAATATTAGAAACTGCAAAATTAATTGTGCTTATATTTGAATGAATTTAAATCCTGTAATTTGTCATATTATTCCCTTTCAGTGCATTAAATTTTCGTTTTAACATTATGAATTGTTTCGCCCTTCTCAGTGTTATTAGTGTACAAAGCCTTTTAATCTTGCAATACATTCTAAAACAGGAAGTTTTGAAACAATTTTGGCTGTGTTTTTACTGGTCTAAAATTGCTCTTACGTGTAAGAAATAGTCTATAAGGTCCACGTTAAACTCGGCCACGATCCAAACATTTGAAATCAACGGATCATAAAGGTATGGATGTTTTTACATATTTATAATAAAGATGTTTTTTTATTTTATTTATTTTTTTTTATTATGTTTGGTATGTTTGCTTTTTTATTTTTTTTTATTTTGAGTGTTTGTGTTGTTACATATTACTAGTTGAAGGGATAATATCAAAAATGCCAGAAAATATTGTAGTTTTATTGAGTGTTTCCTTAAAGAACGATAGTAATAATATTAATAATTCATGTATTCAATAAATATTAAACTAGATGAAAAAGCAGAGGTAAGCAAGGAAGGATAATTTTTGAACACATACGTATAATTTTGTATGTGATGTTTATTGAACAGTAACTTTTAAAGCACGCATTTTTACGAAGAACTGATGTAAATTAATATAAGAAATATCTTTTAGTGGACTTGGTTGTCTTGAAAAATAATCATATTTTGTATGCCGAAAATTTGCAAAATACATGCAACAGAGCCTATTCACAACTGTATTAACTAGTTAGGGTTACAATTACAGCAAAGCCAATAAAAACTAATAAGTACGCGTTCAATGGTTATATAAATTATTAACAAGAGGCAGAAATACTGATATCTTTAAACCTTTTTATGTTTTTAGTCAACTGTAAAGCGCAAATAATACACATCTGCGATTATCAGTGGTGATTGTTTCTGAAGTATTAAATTTCAGGGATTTTTTTAAAATGAAGTGGGTGGCTTACTTTTAATGAATCAGATATTTATTTGAATGAACGCCTTTTTTATTCAAATACATATTGAATGGCGTTTTACGATGTAAATATCATGTGTTAAACATATAATGTATTACATATAATCATATGTAAAATCAAAAATTTATTGCGATAATGTTTAACTAATAAAATAACAATATAAGTACTTTTTTCAACACATACTGATAAAATGCGCCATAAGAGAAACCAACAGAAAACAGGTTACTGTAAGACAACTTAAAATAAGTCATAGAATCTTCTAAAATAATAAGTTTTCTTTTCTTAAAAATGTCCAGCGGTTCACCTAGTTTAATATCTGAAGTGAGACAATTCCATAAGTTTGGTCTTGCAGTGCTGAACTTTCTACCATTCAATGTTTTTTCTTTTATTAAATGACAATTAAAACAAAACATGGCAGATCGGCATTTTCTCTTTACCCTTAAGTCAACTTAGATTCTCAGTGTTAAATGTGTAAAGTTTATAACAAAACATAATGATAAATCGAATAGTCCAGAGTTAATTTTTGTTTGGTAACAAAAGTGGTATAGTTCTTCTTACTGAAAATTGGTCTAAAGTTTTCATTCATTATGCTATTGATTGATTTCTCACTACATAGTGTTAGACATGCCGATAGAAAAGACTGTCTGCGGTGATAATGATATTCATTAGACATGTTATTTCAGATCATTGTGTTGTATATTTTGAGAATGAAAATGTTAATATAATATGACATGGTATTGGAGAAGATGACTGTTGTCATGATACGTTAAGATTATAAATGTTCTTGAAATAGCGCTGAAACATAGATGAACAAATGATACAAAACAGATATCAAAATGGTATCAAGTCACACAATATTAAAATTTTGAGAAATACTTTCAAAGTATGAATAATTCTGGATATCATTTTGTCATCATCATGATACCATTTACATCAATGTAAGGATATAACACAGCTAAAGTATGCGCGCAGCTTGGGACCGGATAACATGCTAAATGATTCACATTGTTGACAATGTGTTACATGATTTTGTTCTAGTCAGTTCAGAAACAAAGTGATACAGTTTTTTTTATCTCCATTTCAGTTATCTTTTTACTACCATTTTGCTGTTTCTCACAATTGATCTTATAGATGTACATGTAACGAACACTTTTAAAAGGCTCTTATTGTTAAGGCTTTCTACATTTTCTCTATTTTGTATTAAGCGCTTGTGTTTAGCTAAGTTTTAATTGAACCAATATTTTTGGGCTCTGCAAGTCTTGGTTTTCTCAATAATGGGACCGTATCAATGAAAATATTTTTAATGACCAAATGGCAATCTTAAATATTTACATAACTAGCATCTATGTCAACCAAAGAATTATTTTTTAAAACTGGCTGAATAACTTTACATTCTTTAGTGTGTGACTAACCGTTTGGATGTCTCATAAGCTTAAGGAAACACGGAACATAAAATAGCACCGATATATAATTCAAAGAATCACTGTTTTATTCCATTTTTTTGTTTTAAAATTCTCATGAAATGACCTCTGAAGTCTATGTATCTCGCAGCGAATCCATTACGTTGTTTATAAAGCAGCGTCAATCCAATAGGCAATATATTAGTAAAATGTTCGAGGTAAGTTAGGTGGCAACCTTGGTTTATCGTTCCAGGAATCATTATGGGTTGTGGAATCTCAAAAGACGTTACAGACCAAACAAAAAGTGTAGCAGTCAGTTGGAACAAAAATAGGGGAAGACCAGAGCAGCAATGGAATCAAGAAAAAACCGTAGCGGAAAGAAAAAAGCAAAATGAGACCCAACAAGTAGACAACTCTGTTGTCAACATCAATAAGATGCATCAAGAAACAGTAGAACCAGACAAACAGCAACAGACAAATCGGAACCAAGACAAACCATACCTCATCAAGCAAGAGACACAAGGAATTCAACCAGAGGAAGAATATCATCAACAACGAGAACAGCTGATTAAACAGAAGAAAGAAAATCAACCAAATGATCTGACACAGCAACTGGAACACAATCAACAATATGATCAACAGACACAGCCAGAGGATGGAACTCAACATTATGATCAACAAATACAACCAGAGAATGGAACTCAACAACATGATCAACAGACACAACCAGAGGATGAAAATCAACAACATGATCAACAGACACAAACAGAGGATGGAACTCAACAACATGATCAGCAGACACAAACAGAGGATGAGAATCAACAAAATGATCAGCAGACACAAACAGAGGATGAAAATCAACAAAATGATCAGCAGACACAACCAGAGGATGAAAATCAACAACATGGTCAACAAACACAACCAGAAGAACACTCCGGAAATCTTTTGGCACAGTCCGTGGGAAAATATAACAAACAAGATACCGAAATCACATTCGAACAAATGGATAAACACGCGCGACAGGTAAAAGACATCACTTTGTGATTATATAAGATCTTGGTTATACACATGAATAAACACACACACTTGACTGGCCGGTTCACCTAACCAGTTTTCCTGGACTGTAGACTAACCGGTACCAATTCACCATTCCAACTTCACAGCATATGGAAGAAAAAATGACATTTTTGTCAAATTTTTATAAAAGGGTATGACCTGTCGTGACTAGAACTGGAACCCGGATCGCCACAGCAAGCACAATTTTCTCGGAACATTCCGAGCATGTGGTTTCTATGTGGAGTAATGTGTAGTATTGTAAAATAGGTAACATGTTATTTATTCATTAGTTGAACTTTCTTCCAGGCGCCTGATACTGTGAAAAAGTCAGCTGACGATATTGTTAACTATTTATCCTCTGTATCTAAGGATCCTCTGATGTTGGTACGTGGAATTTTTGTGTGGATAACAGAGAATATCAAGTAAGATTCAATAACATTTTACTGTTAAGACGCTTTAAGGCGTATGTTTAAAGACGTCGTTGGGTGGGACCTCCAGGGTCAAGCGGTTATGGTCTTTGACAAGCCTCTCACCGCTGTGAGTTCGATTCCGAGACAAAATTTCATTCGTGAAAATTTTTCCAGCTAGCTTACGGGAGGTTCGACCCAGGTGTACAATTAGTGTCTTCCTCCAAGCTGGAAAGTCACCAAATGACCCTGGCTGTTGGGTGCCACATTAAACCCTGCAAAGAAAGAATATACTGTAGTGTAAACACATAGTATAGTGGTTAGCTAAGTGAACCACAAATAATGATTTTTTACTGGCATCCTGACTCGACTGGCAAACTGATTACTTAAAAATAGAGATCATATCCAACAGTATGGTAGATTGCACCCCATAATGGAAAGATTGATATAACACACACTGAAAGTCGTACCACGTTATATTTGTATTTGAAACAATTTTAATCCAAAATTTATTGAATACCCTTGTCAATTTTATGAGCCAATATTTACTTTCCACGTTAATGTCTTGCATATAATACTCCAGCATGCGTTTTCAGCTTCCTTTTAATTAACTCAGACGCTTTGCAAGTGGATGATGTCACAGACTGCTTCCAAGTATTGGGGATGCAAACATACATGTACATATTTAATTCTGTCTGCAGAACTTTGCTTCTACGCAATTCCGAGAATAATGAAAACATGCTTATATTTCTTTGCAGGTATGACGTGAAAGGATATTTTGGAAAAGCCAAAAGTGCCCCTTGTGACAGTCGGGGAGTTTTGAATTGCGGTCGGTCTGTATGCGAAGGCTATGCCAATGTCATGAATGAACTATGCAGGTAAGCGTGAAAATGAAACATACAGTAATTGGAAATGGATTTCATAATTCTTAAAAATTAATTCACCATCATAAACCGTCTTACCAGATTTTGAATATAGCATGTGGACCAAAATTTATTCCCTCGTCGAGTTTGACAAATGAACGGCTTAATATTATGTACTTTTATCCACGTGTCTTTGCTTAAGAGAATATACATGGTTCGTGATAAATTAATGATGCTGAAATACAGTAGTTTATAGAGGATCTAGTGACCATATAGCATGGTCTATTTCCGAATTTAATAATGCATGCAATTTTGTAAGACATTTTGGTTTAGGTTTGGAGTGAGTTGTGTGATGCTACTATCATATGTCACGTTGACTCCGAAAGATCAATATAGAACTAGTAATGTCTGTTTGATTTATTTTATATTTCCACCAACAATAATGTCGAATTCCAGACACAATAAAACTATAAACAATCACTTATAGCGAAGAAAACTAACATTATTATTGAGCTTGTAAACTATCTTTTTTACTATTTATTTTGTGTAGCAAAGCGAGTATTCCTGCAAAGAAAATATCTGGATTTGCCAAGGGTTTTGATTATTCTGCAGACAAAGCTTTTACAAAGTCTTCAGAAACAGATCATGCATGGAACGCGGTACAACTGAAAGGCGTATGGCACCTTATTGACAGCACCTGGGGAGCAGGACATGTCAATTCAACTCATCAATTTGAGAAGAAATTCAAAGAATTTTATTTCCTTTCAAATCCGAAACATTTCATAACAAATCATTTCCCTTATATGGACGGAAACATGGAAGAGAGCATGAAGTGGCAACTGTTAGATCAGCCTGTTAGTCTCCAAGAATTCAATCGAGCTGTAAAATATTCACCCGCAGCGTTTCGTTTTGGAGCTCGAGCTTTAAGTCACACAAATGGATTCATTGAAATGAAGAATGAACTTAAAATGGCTTTCAAGAGCGATATACCTGAGGGTATGGCTCTCACTGCAAGTTTGACGAAGCCCGATGGTAATATTTTGTGTGAGCAAGAGAATACTACGTTTGGTTATATTGAAAATGGAGTTTCCACACTACTTGTACACCCGCCTAATGTAGGCACATATACCTTGGATGTATTTGGTGGTTCTGCTTCTGAGGTAAAGTGTACAGAATACTTGCATTTGATGACATATACACTAAAATGTACTGAGGTCAACGTTAAAGATTTTGAATATCCGATCACGTACCTAACTGCGTTTGAAGAAAGGGTGATACTGAGAAAACCTTTAATAGGAAAACTTCAGGTTAACGAGAAAATAAACTTCCAGATTGAAGCACCTTATCTCCAGACCATAATGGTTGGAGAAACGTACCTGGAGAAATCAGGAAATGTTTTTACAGGTTCGGTGACAACCAACACACCCGGACAGCTCTCAGTCTTTGCTGGTAGGGGCGGGATATATGATGAAGTTCATGGTATTTTTAGCTTTAAGGTAATTTGATATATGCAGCCTGCTTTGTAATGATGCTTTTGAAGCATGTTTCACAGTTCTAAAACAATATGAAGTTTTAGATGAGACAATACTTTAAATTCAGGTCTTTTTACTGTCAAGAAACACTTTTCGTTTGCTAGTAATTATAACAAAAAGCAGAATCAGTTTGTTTCGATGAGTTTTATTTTGTCTTAATGTGTAAATCAAAACCGAACAGAGTGAAGTCTTCAAATATGCTTAGAAATCTACATTCGTCGCAAAGTGGAATACTGCTGTCATTATGTTAAGAAATACGCACTACTTCACTGTCATACTGGAATACAAACCAATTGAATATACATTAAATTGATTTTTGTATGTTTTCTTTACATGGTTTTATGATGTCATTGTGTTGTTTGTTGTTTGTTTGTTAACAGAATACAATGTTTATCTATTTTATAATTACCTCATTGCATTGCATGCATGAATTTGTATTGTTTTGACATTTTTACGATCTTGTAAATGATTTATTTTTTCGATATTAGTGGTGCAGTAAAACCTCGGTAATGTGACCACCTTCTGGACCCGAAAAATCGGTTAAAATAATGAGATGGTCTCATAATCAAGTTGAATTATATTGGGATTATGGAAAGCCGGTCCAAAAATAAGTGGTTGTTATAAGGTGGTCATAATATTGAGGTGGTCGCTGTGTGAGGTTTTACTGTAATTGTAAAGGAGAAGGAAACACCACTGTGCTTATTTTGATTGTACATAAAGCTGTTTACTAGCAAACAGAAATAAACAGTATTATAGAATTATTTTTTCTTAGCAATAAATATTACATGTGTAATATACATATGTACTAATATGGAAAAGGAACCCTTTCTTACATAAAACACTGGAACCTTTCATTTATCAAAATCCCTCAAGACTGAAAACTTCCCAATTCCATGACAACATTTAGTCCCGGATGTTTAAGTCTGTTAAAGTTAGTGACATCTTATGTACGATTGTACAGAAAGTTTATTTAACCCGAGAACCTCACTGTTCTGATAATATAATTTGGTCCGAAAATGCTCGAATTCTGTAAACTTCTCTACACAAACCTCACAATAGTAAGTTGAGGAAAAAAGAACAACTTTTATAACAATTTGTCTTAAGGTATTATATCCATGGTACTTTACTTTTGTTACGTATCTGCTCAATGCTACTCAAAAACATAACATCATGAAAATAATATAGCTCAATTTTCGTTATTTCTTCGATTGTTACGTTTTGAGAATTTTGTGCGAGTTGTCCTTTTTTCACTGAGGTTTAACACCGTTTTTCAACAATTTTTCATATAACAGCGGTGTAAGGAATGTAATCTGTGGTTGAGTGGCTATAGTCTCTGACTAGTTATAACTAGCCCCTCATTGCTATTATTATATTTGTTCGAATCCTGCCCGGGACCAAATTTCACTGTCATGCTTGCTTATGGAAGTTCAGTGGATCTACCCAGATGTACGCTAAAGCCGGAAAAGTCTTCAAGTGACTGGCTGTTGGTGCGACGTTAAACACTAGAGAAATGAATAATAGAGGTATGTGTCATTGATATATTAAAAGACGAGCATCGATGAAATGTTTCTATATACTGATACCGATAATTATAATACTTAAATCGAACAGTCATGTCTACAATACGTGATCATCTCTGACCGTGGATTATATAACTTTCTCACGAATGGATTCATTAGAATATGTTTACATTTACGCAAGTTTTATCAATAAAGTACCTTGAAATAAATACCGAAACATGTCCAAAAAACTGACAGCGATGATCGAAACGAATGGTACTTTGCGTCAATTATTGATTAATTTCCGATCGTCGACACGACACATATAAATCCACAAGTTTAACTTATTGCATGTTATTTGCACGGCTTATCCCCATGAAGGTCATGTGATAAAGCAATATAGCAATATATTGGTAGATAGTAAATTTAATTTAAACAACTGGCTAGCGGATGACTGAATTTGCCTTCTTGTTGAAAACCCTTAGTGCTGGGTTAAAATCGATGTTTAAAAACTATGTTCTAGTTATTAATGGCATTATGACTGTTCATAGCTCATTTCATTACGAAATGGTTCAACAAGATAAGTTTAATTATTCAACATTTTCTCATTCTTCAGTGATTTTAGACATGCGAAATTTTCCAACCCCATCCGTCTTATCATTAGTTGCTATGTAGTTGTTATGACCTAAGCAACCTATCAGCACGTAAATGAAGACACGACTATAAATATTTAACAAAGAATTGCCCAGGAGTCTTAAAAATCGTGTCAACAATACATACATACTTGTTAAGGTTTTACATGCCTTATGTCCAAAATTATTATCTCAAAACAGAGCGGATGGATTTTGGAAAAGTATTTTTATTGGTTCCCATGGCAGACAGTGATTGATTTTTTAAAACAATGACAATGAGGTATTGTCCTATTAAATTTGCGTTGAAGTTAATGTAAGTAACACATTTTTCAAAGATAAAAGAAAAAAGATCCATTCAATGAAAACTCACGGTAAAAATTCACAAACACAGAACTAATCTAATTTGATAAGGAAAATATTTTCAACAAGGGCAACAACTGCTACAAAATTTTCAAAATGTGTCGTAAAATAAATTTAAGAATCAAGAGTAACTATCACATAATGATAATTGGACTGTATTTTTTTTGCAATGTTCACATTTTTGCGTAGCATTGAGCAGATACGCCAGATAGTACAGTGTTAGAGATGCCATACATGAAAATATCAACACTATGTTAGGAACTCGCAGACTGATTTTTTTTCCGACCATACGATGTTTTAGAAAAGTAAGATGTCTTAAAAAAAGTATTTAATTTATTTATAAAATGGCGGCTATTATGTCTTCTGTTTATTTATTTATTCGTTATTTATTTTTAACTAGTAAACGAGTAGTTACCAATTAATCGTATCACTGTGTAAGATCTAGTGAGCATAAAACATATAAAAAGTAACAGCTAGATAAACCATGAGATCTTACGACCCAAGATTAACGATAAAATAACAATATATTATGTACGTATAAAATATAGTAATATTGACAAGAAAATCGGGGCCTCTGTGGTTGAGTGGTTATGGTCTCGGACCAGGTAATTACTAGCCTCTCACCGCTGTGAGTTAAAATCTCACTAGGGACCAAATTTCACACGCGAGGAAGCTGTCCACCCAGCTCAGCATAAGGATGGTTGGTGGTTCTACCCAAGTGTATGTCTGGGGTCTTCCTCCACGTTCAAAGCTAGAAAAGCCACCAGATGACCCTTTCTGTTGGTGCGACGTAAAACTCGAGTGACAAGAAAAATATTTTAAGCAACACATGGGGACTGGAACTGAAAATCTAAAATGCACGTACAATGTATTACGTTATCTGTAGAAAACAGGAATGTGGGGCACAGTGGCTCCAGTTTAAGCTATACATATGTTCATGTAAACCATACATTTTTTACCTATCAGCCTATTTATATGTTTCACATGATGACCAAGCTTAAGGGCTTATTTCTATATTTTTTGATATACAGTAAAACCTCAAAATAGCGACCACTCATTATTACGACCACCTTGTTATAACGACCACTTATTTTCGGACCGGCTTTCAATAATTCCCCTATAATTTAATTTGATTGTGTGCCCACCACATTATTACGAGGGACTTTTTGGTCCCAAAAGTGATCTCATTATTGAGATTTTACTGTATACAACATCAGTCCATGTACAATAGACAAAATATAACTTTTTGTGATCTCTCTACCATCTTCACATGCGTTTTATTTACCTTAGTGAACTTAAAAGGAAATAAAATGAATACAGTTCGACTTGCTGTGACCTTGATCTTTTCGCACTTAATAGTTTTATGCATTTCGTAACTAATTTTAAATGTGTATATTTTAATTACCATTTAGTCATCATTAAAGAGCCGATTTAGGTTGATTTGTTTAAATAAATTGTATAAAGCGTGTTTCGTTACACTTCGTCTGTTCCGCATATGATCAGATATTGTTGTAGTGACGTAGCATTAAAATTACGAGATCAATGTTTGATGTTGTATTTGTTTTTCATTCGTTTCCAGTACCAGCTTGTGAGTTATTCGATTTTCTCTGATGTGGAATAGTGAAATACAACCCGGAAATAAAACACGTACAAAGTTGACAGAATATTTTTATAAATTCGGATTTTACTGAACAAATACAGAAAATAAAGTCCAAACAGAAGATGGCGCTACAGGACGAAGTGAACCAAATGTTCATGATCATCATGGGGATGATAGTAATGTGTAAGGTGTTAGATCTATTTTTATAGGACTTCGCATGTTTATCGAATGTTAATGATAATTAATACATTTTACTTTAAATACACGCTTTTTGTATTTGATGAAATGGGCTTCCGTGATTGAGTGGTTATAGCCTCTGTCTAGAAATCGCGAGCTCCTCATCGCTGTGATTAAAAATCCCACTCAGGACAAAAGGACAAAATTAAGGAAGCTGTGTCCTGCTGGCTTATTGAAGGTCGGCGGTTTTAATCAGGTGTAAGCCTGGGTTCTCCATCTACTTAAAGCTGGAAAGTCGCATAATGACTCTGGCTGTTGTTGCGACCCTAAACCGCAGGGGAAAAAAAGAAATCAAGTTAATGATTTTAAATGTCTCACAGTTCTTGACTTATGAATATAGCTACACAGTATGGTTCAGTATTTTTTTGTTTTATGTTTATGCCTAAAAAATACCTTATTTCCGCTACCGGCTCTGAAAAATGTAGGGTCGGTAGGTAGGGACATAGGGGGCTAGTACGTTGAAGGGATGGTGTAAAATGGTGTATTAGGCCTAAAATGGCCACACATATATGATATGTATACATATACAATGGTTACAACTTCTGCACCAGTTTCTGTTTCTTACTACACATAATCAACAAGCACTTTGTCCAATTCAAAACAATGAAGTAGATATTTAAAAAAGTTGAGTCGCGGCGAATTTTATGAGTCGGTCGCGTTACAGCAAACATATTTTTAAGGCTGGTTCAATCGCGTAAAGTAGGTTCAGATTAGTGTAATGTATGTTTGTTCGCAGTTAATTGTTGTTTTGTTTCATGTGACTTATTGTCACCGGGGTTTAACGCCATTTTTCAACATTTGTTCAGTTATAGTCGGCGACAAGTTCACCTAACTAGCTTTCCTGGACTGTATACTAACCAGTACTAATTTACCCTTCCACAAGGAGCCGACAACTTCTCCGCATATGGAAGAAAATCGACATTTTTGCCAAATTTTCATAGAAAGGTATGACCTACCGCGACCGGGATTCTAACCCGGATCTCCGGGTTACAAGTCCAGCGCATTAACCACTGGACCACGGCCGCGGCTAGTTACTAGTAATTGTTGACATTAGTTATGTTTTATATGAACATTTCAGTTATGCAATGTGGGTTTGCATTTTATGAAGCCGGATCTGTGAGAAGCAAAAACACTACCAACATTTTGATAAAAAATGTCCTCGACTCATGTAAGTACACACACTTGCGTATCTCTTAAAACTTACGAAAACCCGCCTCTGCATTGTTTGTATAATTTAATGTGAGTTAGATGCGTTGTTTTTCGTTTATTTTTTTAGCCTTTAGACTTTCTGGTGAGCATTTATTTTAGACGTCTTTCCTCTAATGTGTTTTAACTTATGAATTTCAACATTAAATACTGATAAAAATTACAATGATTTCAAAGTCAGTCACTGATTCAATAATAGTTTGGAGGCAACTTTATTTACATTCCTTCTCATATACTGTAATAATTGAAAGGCAAAAAGATTAAAATCATGAACAATTTATCCAACCATTAACCAGTTTATTACCATAATACCATCAAAACATACTGGTGTCTTGCAAAACTACATATATTTAATATTTCAGTTTATTACAGGGCTTATAATATTTTTCAAGGGTTACTAAACTATACAACCAAGTCCCCTTAAGCGGATAAACCGCCTTAACATTGACAAAATCACCTCAGTAAATCAATATTAGCATAAAAATGCGTACAATGATTCTCACGTAGTTATTTCAGATGGTATCAGATGATCGTTTTCCCTTTTTTGCTATAAACACACGATTAATGGGTAACAAGTGATCAACTTTGATTTAAACCAACCATTTTATTGCAAGAAATCCTTGATTAAATGCCGATTGTGACTGAATAAAGTGGTGGTGAGTCACCTTGGATACCACCGGTAGATCAATCAGAAAACTACTTTAAATCGTAAGAAAGTTTACTCAACCTGTCATTATTTAAATTTCAAGAAGTGTATGTCAGACAGGATATAACCAACAGACCGTGTTATGTAAATGTAAAACACACACACACAAAAATCATTAAAACCGATGATTCAGGGACGGATTTTAAAAATTAAACAAGACATAATATTAATCAGTTTCAGATATTTTATCTGCCATACACAATGATAATCGGTTCATCATTATCACTTTGATCCATATTTTAAGGACAACTGTTTACTAACAGAAAATTTTGATTTTCAGTCATATCGGGTATTGCATATTGGCTGTTCGGGTATGCCTTCGCTTATGGAGAAGGGAATGATTTCATTGGTTACAGCAATTTCGTCCTTAGGGAATTACCACCCACAGGATTCGCCAATTTCTTCTTTCAATACTCATTCGCAGCCGCCACAGCAACAATAGTTTCTGGTTCAGTGGCTGAGAGATGCGACTTCATCGCTTATCTGATATACAGTACCATTATCACAGGTCAGAAACTGAGTTTGAAAATCTTATATATCTGTATAGAATCTGCAGAAAATCTTAAATATCGGGTTTCACATACATTTGAATGTAGTAAAAGTATGTATTTTTGGTTAGTGTGTGGACGTATCTACATCTTGCACTATAAATGAGCAAAATCCTTTGAACTGCGGTGCGATAACAAGGACTATAATGACATACGTTGAAAAAATACAATTGTCAAAGTTGTTTCCCTTCTATCATATATGAGTTATATGATATACGTGAGTTGAATGCGAAGGAAAAAAGTTAATTTTAATTATCTATCTAATTGTTTGAAATTGTCTGAAAGAAAGAAAATCAAATCACATAACATATCCCTTTAAAATATCAAAAATGTTAATTACTTTCTATTACGATCATACCTTCCAATATGAATAAACGGTGAGTTGATGTTCTAAATTTTGTCAAAACACGACGATCTTTCTTACATAAATTGCTCAGATAAGGTTCATACACAAAACTAATCTTCAAGAACTTGTACACAGATAATACGATTCTAATTAATGTCACTCCTCCATCACTGAAGAAAACAGTCAATTAATCTCTCACGAAACATGTGAACATAAGTCCATTTTTATTAGATTACGTATACACACAGAGTTGTCATATAAAACTATGTGATATATAATCAGTTTAATGTATACTTTTATAACTAATCCAGGGGTAATTTACCCAGTAGCCACACACTGGCAATGGGGAGGTGGATTCCTGGCACAAGGTATGGATTATGGCGGTGATGTAGGACGAGTTGGTTATACAGTAAGTGTAGAGAATATCTTAAAGGAACCTTTTAGTTTATCTGACCGTGGTTAGTGTGCTGGACTTGTAACCCGGAGATCCGGGTTCAAATCCAAGTCGTGGCAGGTAATACCCTTCTATGAAAATTTGACAAAAAATGTCGATTTGATGTGGAGAAGTTGCCGGCTCCTTGTATAAGGGTAAGTTAGTACTGGTCAGTATTCAGTCGAGGATAACTGGAAGAATTCGACCATTGCCCCAGAAATCTGGGTATATAGGTTTTGTCTATAAATGTATTTATCTACTTTTATTACCTTACTTAATTTTATTCTGTAGTTGGTGTAAATCAGATCAGTTTTTGGCCATACTTCAAAAGTATGATAAATTTATTGCTACTTTTGGAGTGAATAATGAATGACTAGTGTGTACTCAAATTGAAATAAACATCAGTACAGTCTGAATATATCGTTCCAGTAATTGTACTTTTAAACGTGTTGGTTCATTTGCGTTGAGTCCGATATCCACGACAGTGAAATTATAAAAAATCGTATATTTCATAATCTTACAAAAACAATTTGTTAGTACTGATTTTTTTGTTAAAATTATTCACCAAACTCATTGGCAACGGTTCCAACAATGTATCGAACATTTCAGAAAAAAATCACGCATAATGTATATAATGCAAGTTCTCTATTCTTGTCCTTTGCAGGACTTCGCAGGGAGTGGGATTGTTCACATGTTAGGTGGAGCAGCTGGATTCGTCGGTGCACTAGTTTTAGGACCACGTATTGGTAGATTCGATCCTGTAACAAAGAAACCATGTAAAATCAGAGGGCATTCCGTTCCTGTAAGTTCATGCAAAAAATAGCATGACATAATGAAACGTTTTTTATTGTATGGACCAAGTATATATAGCTTCTAATCTTTCAGAACAATCATGTCATTTAGTTTGCTACCAATACATTTGAATCAGTCTTTGATAACACTTAATTGTTTATCATTGTTTACCGTGTCGAGGCTACATACGATAGTTAGTGTTGGCGTGTGTGTCCACCAAACTATACTCCACACCATACGTACATTGCGTTTTGTTCCAAACTGAAGTGGTAAGCAGTTGACAATCAAATGGTAAGCTTTGTGCCTCGACTTGTACAGTGCTCCCTCCCGTAACGTCACCTCCAAAGACCGATTCCTTCCAGGACACGACAGTAAAAGGCACACATACACAATATAAAAACACTTGTCGCGAATGTATCAATTCCCTCCAAAGAACAACACCTCTTTGCGACTCCAAGTGTTGCTCTTGGGGGGGGGGGAGCACTGTATCTCATTGTACAAGGGAAGCTTTGAAAAGGGATCAAAATGCCTCTTGAAACACACACACAGTACCTATCAAACATTTTGTTTTGTTATCATCGTTACAGATAGCTGCGTTAGGTGGATTTATTCTAATCTTTGGATTCCTAGCTTTCAATGGTGGTTCACTAGGTTCACTGGCTAATGCAGGAGACGGTGCAGTAATTAGTTTAGTCGTTGTTAATACTATCATAGGCGGATCTTTCGGAGCATTTTCAGCTATGTTAATCAACAAGACACAAAGGTTTGGTGACGGCCGGTGGAGCTTACTCGTGTCCATTAACGGAGCATTAACAGGAATGGTAATGGAATTTTTGCAATTCGTCTGCATTTCAAACCAAGTGTATGTTGTTTCGTGTGTAAAAGAATATTTTACTTGCCTTTGGTCATGTTTTTACAATAATATGTTATAATAAATGCATTAAATAAATGTAACAATACAATGACTATTTGCATTGCCGAAAATATGAAATTATTTCATTATAACGTCGGAAGGGTGAATTTCGTTAACAGAGAATTGTTATTGCTTGTGTCAGAACATATTTGCATCTTCTGTATATTATACGACAGACGGTAAATTATTTTACATCATCTGAATAATATCATAACATTAGACCTACTATATTTAGGTGTCCACATGTGCCAGTGTCAATGCCTTGTATCCGTGGGCCGCTTGTGTGCTTGGAATCCTGTCTGGACCCGTTTATCACCTCACAACATATTTAGTTCTACGTGTCAAAGTCGACGATCCTTTAGAAGCTGTTTCAGGTAACCAAAATCCTATGTCTGCTTCAGATATTTACCGCGGCGTGCAACGCAAAGCAAGAGCTTAATCCACGAGTCACTAATCAGACCAGATATCGAAAATGTTCACAAAATATATTCAAGTAATGAATGTTGCGTCCAAGTGACTGGGTATTGTGTATAAGGACAAGTGATGATCAAAACCAACTTCTCTACGGTTACAACGTCAATCAATTATTGTGGAACCGCATACTGAGTGAGTTATCAAAAGGTTGCACATATAATACTGATAAATGGATTTTCAACCAATCACATCATATGCAACCAACGAGCAGACAAGGGAACATGATTTTTAACTATACTTAAGTGAACAAAGTTCGTACACACAAGAGAATAATGGTAAATGGTTATCATTTGTTGCAAGAAATAATGCAATTATGCTGCACAAGTCACGTTTGTATCTTTTCATCAAACATCAGTGCATTTTGGGGGTGGCGTTCTGGGTGTTCTGGCAACCGGCTTCTTCCACAGAGAGGAAGGCATATTCTTCAATTGGAACGATCGTTCTGGAATGGTAAGCATCATCCAAACAGTCATTGTGTTTAAAGAATGACAACTGTTTTCAATGTCAATGTTGTGCTCCACTCAAGCCACTTATTCATCAAATATGTCTTAGTATACATTTAAAGTATTTAGTTACAACTCATATATGAACTTAATTGACCTTAGTCTTTATATCATTTGATAACATGCTGTATATACTTGCTTTGACAATATCCTGATACAGATGGATGGTGAACTTCTATTTCACATTTAGTTTAAATCCTCTGACATTGATGTGACACGTAGAATAGAACATAATAAAATATGCACTGTAAGGATGTAATGCGTTGTTAATTTTATCTCTTTGAAATCAGTATTTGTTGCGTTAATTACATGTACATTATTCGGAGTATCACATGTGAATAAAATTGATTCATTCGATGAAACCTGGGACTTGTATGGGTTCTAGACTTCAAATGTAATAAGAGCTGTTTAAGTTCCCCAGCCAAACTACTTTTATAGCGCCAGTATGCATCTACATTATTTTAACAAAGGATTTTTTATTCAAGGTATTACTATGGCAGATAGCTGGACTATGCACTTTGATATTGTGGACGGTGTCGACTAGCCTTGTACTGTTCGGTGCATTGAGACTTATAAAAATACTTCGAGTACCCGAAGAAATGGAGATTAAAGGTAAATTGGAAGTTTTTGCCCTGACAGTTACTAAAACATTTCGTTTTAAAGTTTACTTTTAACTTCGACCATTCACCGTCAGTTCTATGGTATCATGTCTTAATCACATTTTCATCAGTGCTTAGTGGATGATAACCTTCCATGTCCCATATGAGGAACTGTCCCAGATTATGTCGCTACAAACGAGTCACACAACTGGTCTCAAACATGCAACGCACAAGATCATCATTTGGGTAGTAAAACCGTCTTTGAGTCTCCACACAATCCATTATCCGCGCGATATACCAGTATTACGATCTACAGTTACGTACACGGTATTTTTGAGACAGCACTAGATGGTATTGAGATTAGACCAAAATGAATGTTAGTTAATATTAGATTAAGTAGTTATAAGTCGTATATTTATAAATGACATTTTGTTGATATTCATAGGACTGGATATAGTGAAACACAATGAACCAGCCTATCCTGTAGAAGCCTACGGTAATGGTCACGTGGAAAAGATTCGTGAGCTTGTGAGCACATTTGATACGTCAGGATTAGAAAAAGGTTCGTGGTTCAATGTAATGACTTTACTGTGACCTCTCTGTCCAGTTCTTATGTTCCATGTCAATAAAATGTCTTAGCACTATGTGAATTTCATGTTTGTTACGAAGAAGGTCTATGTGACACTTCGTAAGTATTACTATGATAACATTTTCTGTACTACACTTTTAACACGTTGTAATACGACTTATTTTCTATGCATCCATTTGCAAATACCCTTTTGAAAGCAGGATGTTCAATGGGATAAATAAAACTCGAGCATGTTTTATTCCTTTATAAAATATACGAACACTGATTATTATCGAAACATCTCAGTCAATTATGATTGAATTGATATAGACATTCTGGCTTTCTTTCACTTGAAATGTTCTCAGAATTAACAATGTCTACTTCATAAAATTGCTATGTTTTCACTTGATCTTGACCTAAATGAAATCAATGATGTAGAAGACAATGTGTCAGCTAAGTATGTTCACTGACCGAAGAATATCCGGTAGCCTGGAATTACGTTCTTTATTTTCCGAACACCTTGTTAATACCAACAAATTTCTTCTTTACATTGTCTGCACTTTTGTCCATTTAAAGCTTTGGAAGTCTTGTTTTTGCCAAAGAAAAAACATATATATATATATATATATGTACTGTATATACAGCAAGAGATTGACACTCTTCTTCATCCTTATCACAGGTATTACCGGTGTAAGCCAGATACAGTTACTAGATGTTGGACCGTATGAGAACCCGGAAGTGAGGGCACAGATTCAACATATTGATCACGAATTCAGCTCTCCAGATTCAGATATCACAAGACTTTAAAGATAAACCAGAACTTGTTCGTCATAGTTCCAGCACATTCATCCGTTCTTGCTCTTCTTCATCCTAGTATTTTAAAGTTGAAATAATCTTGAATTGCTCACTAAAACTCGATAACAGGATAAAAAAACTTTTGATATTTCTTTACCAAAAGAGAATGAAAGACAAGCACGTGTACTACCGAAGTTCTATGTCACGTGTTGTTGTGAATATTAGTATTTATCCTGATAATTCCATCCATTTTTTTACCCTGGTAAGTACGGTGAATAACAGGGAACATCTCCACGTTAATTGTTCACGAGTCAAGTGTTGGTGACTGCAATATATTTAGTCAACTTGTACAACAGTAACCTGTGCTTCAAATAACCCCTGGTCCTACATAGTACTAATTAAATTAAAGTATGACGCACAAATTTGTTGTGTCTGTCTCGAAAGATGTTTGAGACTTCCCTTGGCACACCTGTACGTTTATCATTAGTTTGATTAATACAATACATTTCTTATAATATCTATTTTTTATTATTGTATTTTTATATTTATGCTTACGAAAATACATGAAAAATATTGACTCTAGTCCTGGTCATTACATTTCATATTTTTGTTTATGTAATTGTGTTTTTAACCCTGAAAGCAATCATCTTGCCAATTACTGTAAAATTCAAATAGCGATCACCTCAATATTACGACCACCTTATTGTAAAGACTACTTATTTCCGGATCGGCTTTCAATAACTCCCCTATGATTCAACTTGATAATGACACCACATTATTATTACGACCGATATTTCGAGTCCCGGAGGTGGTCTCATTATCAAGGTTTTACTTTAGTCTGATTGGGTTCGTTTGCATTCCGTTTATTCCCAGTCCTGAAGACCGTTTTAAAAGTCATGGGTCCGACTCCTTTCTTCCGACTATTTTGGACGATGTATTATATTCGGCAATATTTGATCATGAACAATATATTGAATATAACGGTGCTTATACAGATAAGCGATAATTGCTGTTGTGCCACATCTAATGTCCATATTAACAAATCGCCTAGCGACTTACGCTTTATAAATTACCCATTGTGTTTTAGTGTTCTATGAAAGATCTCCTAAAATGCGCAAATGAATAGTGTGTAATGTTGAGACACAGTCTAAAGGAAGCTGCTAGCTTGTTAGGTTATAAAAACGTGTCTTGACATTCCAGCTTGTACAACAGTTTGACAAATAGAGCTCGGAGCCCGCCAAGTGTAACTTCTTTTTTTACTTTGGGTCTAGCTAAATGAAACACAAAATTAAAAGATACTGAAAGCAACATAAGCATGAAATTTGTTTATCAAGAACATGAAGATTATTCGGGCGGTCGGTCCGTAATTTAATATATTGGTAATAAGAGCGTCGTAACTAAAGTAGATCGAAAATCCATTCCTTTGTTTGTTCTGTTATTCTGCACCTACGGACACGACTATATGTGTGCCATTTATCTTTTGATGGGGAAAGGAAGTCGCGGCAAATGTATCCACGTGACCATTTCACTGCATGTTGATCAATAATTTTTGTTAGATCTGCATCTGTGATTAATGAATGATAATGACACATCCCATCATACTTTATTTTTCCTGGAGCCAGAATACTGCCAGCTTTGAATAAAGGTGCTACAGCAAGATTAAATGGAAATGTCTCAGAGTTAGGGTGGTCAAATACAGAAATATTCACTTTTTACATGTTTGAACATTTACAACCATTACTTCCATGTCGAAATAAAAATAACTCAGTACTGGGTTTTCTATGATGGTCATAAGATCCACGCATCATTAGGTCTCATAGAATGGGCAAGATCACAGCATATAATTTTGTTTGAACTCCCATCTCATTGTTCACATTTATTACAACCAATGGATGTTTCATGTTTTGGTCCTTTTGAAGTTATCAACACCTGAGAGAAGCAGGAGGATGTGTGGTAACCCGGTGTGAATTGAGTAAAATAACAAGTAAGGTATACGCAGCAACCCTCCCCCCTGTCAATATTCAGTGCTTTTAAATGCTGTGAAATTTACTCATACAATCTTGCGATGTCAAAGATGAGGTCCTAAATCATGAAGAGCTATCAGATGGTACGTTGGTTTTGGAGAAGAAAGACAGCAAGTTATGGCAGAATGTTCCAGTTGCTAAGGTAAGAAACGCTCTCAGCAAGGTTCAGCAAGATGATGTGTATGGCGCAGTAAAGAAACACATTTCTGAACAAAGCATATCTGCTGTTAGTACCTCTTGTCTTTCATACAAGAAGAATTTTTAAAAAAACTTGTCATGATTCTGATTTAGATGTCGATGAAAGTAATTTTCTAGACTATGACAAATGTGAAACATCTGGACATATTGTTCTATTTAGTTATTGTAAACTGGGTTGCTGTGGCAGGTGTAATGGCTGGATACACCAATTTTCACACTTTTCTGTGTCCTTCTTGCTCCAATGAACAGAGGGCTAACCCAAAGCTTACCAATATATTCGTATTGTTGAGTTATTTACATTGAAAGTAACGAAAAGTAGAAAAAAAGAATTCATTTAGTTGACTGTTAAGTATTATAATTATAGTGAAAAGCAGTGTTTTAATTTCCAATATACATTGAACTCACTGACTGAACTTCGCTGTCGAAAAAAATGTATTTATTGACTTTTCAACCTCTGTACCTCTGTTCATATCGACCAATGAAAACTGTCGAAAACATGTAACGTCATTGAGCGGGGGAAAAATCATGGACCGGCTTTAAAAATGTTAATACTCTATTGTTTGCTTGGAAATTTGTGCTTTATGTAGAAATCTAGGTGTTAGTTAGCTGCCATGTCAAATTTGCATGCATTAAGCGTCCGCGAAATATTCTTATACTGTCGAAAACATAAGCCATGATATAATTTAGCGAGGTGGATAAGCTAGCTTGCAAGGGTAGGAAATCCATGTGCCCTGGTAATGTCAAGCACGTGACAAGATTGGTTGATATAGCGTACAACTAAAAATTTGTGAAATATACATCAAATAGTTCCATTCGAGAGTCGTCGGCATTAAATTAGTAGAGCGACATTGCAAGAGCGTAATTCCCCAGACTATGTACTTCAAAACAACTGCAACTTTTTTACATTTTAATGAGAAAAAATTACAAACTCACACAATTCACTTTTTACATCCCTAACTAATACTGTTGCGGTAAAGTGACTAAATTGTAGAAACAATATACATTCATAACATCACACAATAATGTACAAAACAATCATTATTTTTGTAAAAAAATGTTGATGCATCGTGACGTCACTCTTGCGTTTAATGACGAAAGCACATAAGTGACGTCATCGAGCTAGTGTAAAATAAATAAAGAATTCTAACGCGCATCCAACTGATATAGTAGTTACGAACACAAACTAATTGAAATTAACAAACATCAAACACTATGTACATAGGCTCTACTAAAACAATGGCTAGTTTGTGGATGGTAATACAATGTATAACAAAATGTAAAAAAAGACATCTATAAAATTAAGGACATTCCTTTACAAGAGAAATGATTATTACACGCAGGATGTTATGGAGCAAGCATTTGATTCCTCATTGTAGGTAACATGGTTAAGACACACATCTGTTATGATATTCAAATTTAGATACATAAAAACAATTTAATATAACTGAACGTTCAAATCATAGCACGTAATTGATTAAGTGTTCTAAAAGTCATGTCTATATTACATAACTATCCTGATTTATACGCGGACGTATCGACAACAGGCAAACCAAAATTAGTCTGTTTCTCAAATGGACGTGTTATATCAATGCCTGGTTGTGTAAAACAGTAACCAAGGGGTGCTCCAATCATCTGGGTAGATGACGTCATTTCCGGAAGTGCGTCACATGATGTGTAACAATTTTGCTCATCAGTTTTGTCCTGTTCTTTTTCTTTATCCGATTCTTCTTGTTTGTATGTTATCGGGTATTGGATATTCTGTCGATAACGGGGTTGCTCCCAAGGCCAGGGTGGGCGATGGAGGGGCTCTGGATCAGTGTTGTCAACTTCTTCGCTCAACCACTCAGGGTGCACGACGAAAAATGATTTGGAACGAAAAGAATTCTGGAAAAAGACAATAAATATATATTAAAAACGGATTCTCAAAGACGTCATATACAAGAAGCCCATCTTACCATACACGATAAATCAACCATCAAAACCGGAAAAACAAAAAAAAAATAGCTAACATGGCTAAGTTGCAATTACAGTTAATACAGATGTTCATAGATTTGAATGAACATACTTTTTGGCGACTTGATAAGACGTTAAATTTCATGACACTTCCCCATATCTGAAAATACTCGCGGGAAAGTTTGGTATTTTTTCGGTGACAGTGATTTACAAGTGAATCTTATGCAGTCACACATAACTGAGTAAGTGTTTTACAAGACTTGAAGTTGTCATTATTTTATTTTTGTTATCGTAAACGTATAAATTAAAATGAAATACAATGCATTATCGATCTCACTCGTTAAATGCAAACAAACTTGGTTAAGACCAACGTAGACTTAGCATTACATTCTAAATGAAACGTACGTGTTGCCTAGAATCGATTATCTGTGAATGTCAAACATAACAAGAGGTAGTGCAGCGATTTTTTGTGTTAAATTATTCAGCGATCGTGTGAACAATAATGACACAGAATGAACATTGGGGAGACAATCGTAAATATACCACCCCCCACTCGAAATATTCCGTCACAGTCTTGAACTTTATTTATCATTTTATAGACAATGTCATTGTTCTGAAAGGTTGTACACTGTACAGTTGTTTTGAATTAATGAAAACGATAGTTTAGATGTTAGGTGCAGTAGCCTCCAATGAAGAAATAACAAAGTATTTTATCGAAGTCCGTGATTATTGTGTATTTATTCGTCTGTTGTGTTCATGTCAACAGCATTGTATCACGTGGTCATGTCGCGTTTAATAAACATGTGAATAATTACAGCAGACGACATATGTTTAGATGGAACAAAAATATGCATCAACTCAATTTTTATTTTACTTTTCTTATTCGCGATAATGATTCTTCTATTACGATAATTTGATGCATTAATACGCATTTAATTCATGATTATGCTTCAAATTATTTCAAACCACTGAATATATTGTACAAATGTATTTATGATTTTGTGTCGTATCTGTATGTATATTTTATATTTCTGTCATGTTTGTACCGTTTTTGTTGTGTACCGGAGGCAAATATTTGCTGACTTGTAAATAAAGTTCTATGTATTATGTTCCATTGTTTAGAATGTGAATTAAAGATGAGGAATGCGAGAACAACCGTAATGACATCATGATTCATGAAAAGTGAAATTCAAGCGTTCACCATAATTATTAGGATATAACTTGGTCGGGTGCTTGTTTTACGTGTATTTAACGTGCTGTATTATATGACACGAAACAAACATTTAACGAATCTAATACTCATACGAATCTTGTTTAACATTTCTATGCATCACGCACTGTAGATTAACTTAATACAAAAGCAGTTAAAGCACATATTTAACTAGATTCAGAGACAAATTATCGCGAATGTTTATACAGTCACATCTGTGCTTGCGGCCACCTCCGATGAAGACCACCATTAAATAAGGGCCATTTTTTAAAACCGTCTTTGACTATTTAAAACAAACTGACCTCGAAATAAAGGCCATCTGTCAATAAAGGCCATCTGTTAATAAAGGCCACATTTTGTCTTTCCCAAGGGTGACCTATGTTCACAGGTTTGATTGTATATGCTGGAGATACGTGTTCTATTGCTATTTACATAATCCTTTTGTGTGCATGTTGTGACGAATGTTATATACGGCATGGAAAAATCGCGCAAACAGGTGTAATTAACATGAATAAAAATCCAGGTTTTCAGAAACCCATCCGAAGCCGCGACCGTGGTCCGGTGGTTAGTGCGCTGGACTTTTAACCCGGCGATCCGGTCGCGGCAAGTCATACCCTCCTATGAAAAATTGACAAAAATGTCCATTTTCCTGCATATGTGGAGAAGTTGCCGGCTCTTTGTGGAGGGGTAAATTAGTACTGGTTAGTATACAGTCCAGGGAAACCGATCAGGTTAACCGGTCGCCGCATATAACTGAAAAATTGTTTAAAATCACGTTAAATCTCGTGCAAATTGAAATCCATCCGAAATGAACGAATACCATGTAGGGATAATGCAACCATGATACAACGATTATCTAGTGGTTATACCTACCCCGAATAGACTGTCCTGGTGAAATTGATCTTTCATGATCGGCCTCAGGGCCCTGGAATAATAGAATAGTGTGAAATTAAACAAAATTTCATCACAAAACGTTCTTAATCAAGAGGCGATATGGCATGTGTTTGATTCCCACAATCCAAGATGGTTCGTCTATGTACCGTCAATGCTATACGTTTTTATTCAAAATGATTAAATTTTTACGATTTTTTTAAAAAAAATCATAGTTAGAAGGTCATAGGAAACTTAAAAAACAGATTAATTGTATATTAATAATATAAGGGTTGAAATTAATAAAATTAAGTCATTTTCTCCGGTTCCTTAAATCACCATTGTAACAAATGTGATCGATAACCCTTAACTCCCTTTCTGTATTCCTGACAACTAACTTGCCACTGCTATTTAACAGTATGTCCCTATTGGTCTACCATACTATCTAGTGTCATAACATGATACAACGTTATCTTGTCTCATTTCCGTACCGTGTTTTGTTTGTTATATCGCCAATCAATAATATCCGAAACTAAACACGTCCGAACTTTCTACAGCGCCTAATTCTACTCATCTTTAATGCATGATTATAACATTTATCTCTCAGTGGAAATGCAATATAGTTATCATAAATTCTGCTTACCTAGCAAAATACTACATGACGTCTTGATATTTATTGACTAATGGCAGTTTAAGTTATTCCATAGTCAATACAATGATATACAGAGACAATTAGGCGTTTTATAGACATAGGTAGTCTAGCTGTCTATGCAATTTTAGAATAAGATAAATGTTGAATAAATTGTCTGCACCGTGATTCTGCCTCGCTTATTTTTGATCCATACGGAATTCTGTTTCGTCCACATTATAGTTCGCTAGTATGTCGCCTAAGTGTTAAGCCTTAACCATTTAAACAATCATAAATCAGACATGCAACCACCAGTGGCAGTCAACGAGCTCCTTTAGGAACATTAAATAGTCTCAAGTGTTTCTACATCTGGTTAAAACAGTTTTAAAGATTGTTTCAAGTATTTAATCAGTCTGAGTACTGGTATGGTGTAAAGTTTAGGAAATGTTTACAATGATACGATGTTTTTACACCGGCTATTATTTTTTATTATGAGTAGTACTTACAAATACATTACCGTATTCTTATCAAACACAAGCAAACATCTTAACACTAAAATTTCGATTAGAATCAAACAAAATGTGGAGATTTTAATGGTTTAAACTATTGCATTCGGACAGTCGAATTCAAATTTGCATTGCATTGAAATTTACTAAAAAATGATTCAAGTAACATTGGGTCAAAAGGCGGCGTGCTTGTGTTTTTTCTAAACTGAAGGGTAAATACAGTTTCTGAAATAAAAAAAAAATAATGCCTTTAAGCCTCGAATATTTGCGCAGCGTCAGTAAAAATGTCTGGGTATCACAGAAAGCAAATACGAGCAAGCATTTCGATAACACTTAAGCTTTAAATCCACACCGAAATAAAAATGTTTGCAATATCGAAAAAGAACAAAAAATGCGTTAGATATACGCGATACGTAAATTTCAATCCAATCAAGACATAAAAAGGGTAAACTAACGCCTTTAATGATAACGGAATTTAAACAATATTTGCATTGCGAGCAGTTAATTGATAAGTCATAAACCGCTTTAATACTTTAAGACACACGGCAGTTAAAGTTAACGTCAATTCAATGCTGTATCATGGCGACTGACGTAAAAGACAATCTTGACTTTGAAGTCCGGATCCACGATATTCATAAAACATAATTCAAAACATAATCATACTTGATAAAGAGTTTTAAATAATTCTGTATTTATTGCTTTATTCAACGCTCGTATCAACATACAGTTTGATTATTTAACGGATCTAGCTACTAATAAAAGGAATTGCCAGGTGCGTAATTGTTAAAATTATGTTTCCCATTCAAGATTCGATGAGCTAATGACCAGAAAGGTGATACATCAAGTTTTATCCTTAATGCATATAATGAGTTTTCAAAATGCTTAATCATAGATGTCCACAAATCATCAAGAATACCGTAAACCATCTAAAGAACGCACCGCAAGCCAGTCAAATATTTCGCACTAAAAGCAAAATAAAATTCACGCTTCGGTGAAAGTCATTTGTCGGTAAAAAAATCAGTGTTTATTTTATACGGGGCTTTGAATATTTAGATATCAATGTTTCGCGAACTTTGGAGTCCAACCAAATACTTGCTCTTGCGCAACAATCCGTAACTTCCGTTTTGCTTTAGAAATGGTCACGCTACGATAACATGATTTGTGGTTGAGCCTCGTTAACTGATTGGCGATGATATATAAGAAGTCACTTATAACTCGTCACCATTGTTTGGATTGTTAAATTGGCCATAAAGAGATTTATGTTACAAATATATTTTAACCATTCATAAATAATTGTACAGTTGTATTGTATCTGTCTGTTGGATAATCAACACGTCATTGATATATATGAGATAAGTAGGAGTTAATTCATACTATAACAAAGTATAAATCAATATTTTATGGTATAACATAACAGTGGAATATGGGACAGGAATATATGTCAGTACTGACAATTGTAATTATGATTGTTTATTTCAACACTTAATTTCGCTGATCGAATTACATAAAGCAAAAATCGTTTGTGAGAAACCCTATCTGATCGCCATGTAAAGAGGGGGTTGATTTAAACAGGAATATTGGAGACTTTGATCTAGTCGACATCACTAGTCTAATTCTTCCACGCGGTGTATCAATTAAAAGTATTCCATTCTATTTCAAGCAATATAGGCAAAAATTTAAGATGTAGCTTTTTAAATGTTAACACTCTGTGATGTCATAGTGTAAATACAATCACGTGATGTAATAAAACGCTGGTGTTCCATGACAACACGTGGATCTGATATGAGAATAAAAGTATAGTGATGGGTTGTGATGTGAAATGAACAGTCGCCTGATGCGTTTAATAAGTTCAATGAAAATTCAACATGACAATGCTACCATGGCAACAACATACCACCCCAATCCTTTACATGATAGAAAAAGTCTTTTCCCACACCACGGTATCAAACATGTGTCACAATGCAAGCTAGACAAAGCCATTGATGATATTGTAACATCTTCATAAAAAAAATTATTACATTATGTTGTCGTAAAACTTCGCACAAACGCAGTCAATTCAATGTTAATATCATTTTTTTAAAAAAAATATAGAGGAACTTTTCGACTTATGAAAATTATTATACGTACAATGACAGAGAGGCCTTTGAAAGGTATTGCCTTTAGGAACCGTTTGGTCCATAAACAAACAAAAAAAACAAAGAAATGAAGCGAAAATTTTCAAAACTGAAAGCAGTGAACCATTCCACTTAAAATCCATTACTTATAATAATGCATCCTATTCTTATGTTTAATGATCGTGATAATGATGTGTGCATGATAACTATAGCAGCTGACAAACCACACAATTCTACAACAATCAGACCTTTTCTTATCTAGTGGCGTTTGTTCCCGCTGGAGATTGCTGAAAAAGTAAGGAGACGTTAAGTCTAAAGTCAATGTTTTCCATTGACGAATATTCTCGGCATAGGCGTAGGCAGGAATGAAATGTTTATACGCACAGTATCCAGATCTAGAAAAACAACATCGTACCAAATTTTGGCTTCACTACTTAGAGAGCGGATTTTTATACGCACGTGCGTAATGGGCGCTACGCCCTTGGTCGGGTAAAACCAGTAATTTTTATTCCGCTGCGTAATTATTAAACATCCATTACTAGCTAAATAAGGTGTCACGATAGAAAGCGTACTTATCCTTTACAATCATTGTTTCCAATACCACATTGTCCAAAAATTGATTAAGTATTTTGTTCCGGTCGATCTCTCGTTATTTTCTTCATTCAGAGAAAAAATATTAGAAAACTTCGATAAAGGTTTCTTCATTACCGATTGATAACGTGTGTGTACGTACAAATTTTAATGATGATGTATTTACTTATATAGCACAGGATTATCTGTAAGATTCTTCTAAAATCACTAAAAGTTACTGCACAGTATGTTACCCCTATCTACATACAAATCACCGAAGTGTTTGTACGTAGTGAAAGTGGAAAGAAAACCGGATTCCAAGGTAACGTCACATTTTGACCTTTAACGCTGAAACGCGTATAACCGAAACAAAACCGCAAACTAAGCCTATGGGTGCCAGAATAACGTTACTCACAGATACCTTATGTAAAATATGTTACAGTAAAACCTCAAATAGTGACTACCTAAATATTACGACCACTTTGTCATAACGACTACTTATTTTCGGACCGGCTTTCAATAACTCCCCTATAATTCAGCTTGATAATGAAACCGCCTCATTATTACGACCGATTTTTCCGGTCCCGAAGGTGGTCTGATTATTGAGGTTTTACTGTATTTGCACTCCCAAGCTAACCAATTTTCTTATATTTCAATACAATGAATCATAACACACAGTCCTATTCTGGTGTTGGATATGGTCATGAATCAATTGGTAAAATGAAGTGAAGAGAAGCTCTCCTGGTGGGATATTGTCATTTATATGATTTGAGAACCATTGACATGTAAAAGTCACCATTCACGAGGAGATACAAAGGTATGTCATTGAAACAAAGAAAACAAAAGGATTCCTTTGGGTGGTCAATGGAGAAATGTCAGAGACACCTTGAGGTGTCAGGGTCACGGTAAGATTCAAATTTCACGAATCGAAGAATGACAATCAATCGTCGTGGGATATACAACACGGGGATTACAATCATAGCGCGGGATACTTTCGTTGTAAGACTGTAGATTACAGTCATTGATTGGTGTATTAATATCTGACGAGTGTAGCATTACCGATGTGACAAGTGTAATAAATCCTGGGTTACGAATTTATCGCGCAGTTATATCATATGCCACAAATACGAACATGATGTAATTATTCATAAAAAATCGTATTCAAAGGTTTAATTGTTTGCAAGTCATTGTGAACCGTGGTACGGTTTATAAAGTGAGTTTCAAGTACTATTAACTCTTCCTGAAAGTCCTTGCAGAATTAATTGCAAAAACAAATTTAAAAAAATGCAAAACCTTTCAATTTTATATCGTTTGACTTGATAGACCTACTTGTGTGTGTGCGTTGATTTAAGAATGATTTTTTTCTCATATAAAGAAATCTTTTCGAGCATTTTCAATTTATAAAAACAAGCCACGTCAATGTTATAGACGATCAGAGTGTTCATATACTAATGATTTACTAAAGCATATTAACTCATTGTTCAAATAAATAAAATCAATTAAAATAGATAATCATTTTTAAATATTTTAAGCACATAAGAATATACACAAAATATTATAACACTAAAAACATGAAACAAATTTGAATTATATATTCATCAAATAATTCAAAAGAAACTTAAAAGAGAAATGTTAATACTTACTCCATGTCTTTTTCTTTATTATTTTCTGTCATTATTTTAAAAAATAATTCACTTTTCATGAACTAATTCTCCATTCCTCTGTGTGTGTTTAACCATTGAGCACCGTGTTACATGCACTAATCTACGATTAGAATTTTAACCTAAACACTAATCTTTAATCCGAGTCGTTACCAACAAGAATGGCTAACACATAAACCTGCGCGAACTTAAAGGGGCGCTCTCTATATATGTTTTGTCGTCTGCTTAGTGTTGAGCAACGACAGACGATTAAATATATAACGTTCCAGCCTTGTGCGATTTATCGGCCGGCAAGTATTCCAGTTATTTCAAATAATGCTCCAATGATTAAGAAATAATTTGACCAAGCAATGGATAATACGTAAATATAAACTGTTAAATAGTCTGTAATACAAACATATTATATTTTATCATATATATATTTTTATTATAAATAAGGAACGCTCACCCACGTTGATATATCAATAACAATACCGACCCTATCTAAATAGACGGCTTTCATATATACAAAAAAGTACTGTGGGCATTTATCAATAGTTTGTTAATATAACGACCTATACATTTGGTATAACTTAGCTTTATACATAATTCTACCAATAATTGTGCTTTCCAACTGTGAATTAAATTAAATAAACTAAACCGTCTGCTTAGCTGTACTTCCGGTCACCTCAACCAAACCATAAATCCTATTTATGCTGGTTTCGCGGGCCCAGAAGGGAAACTATAGATTATTTGTATTGTTGAATATTCTGTGTACTTTATAAAATGTTCAGTTTGTAAGAATTTTTCCAAGATTTATGAGATTTAATACATTTTTGTCGTATTTCCGGAGAAATCTGGGAAGTTGTGTAACATTTCTGTCGGGCGAAACCCGTCATTTCCAGATATTGTTGACTGTATAGTACAAACATAGAGCCCTTAATGTATAGATCGTAAACTGTCTGTTGCATGTTCATAATTCAATCTTAAAAGCACAAACGTTTAATCATGAAATAAATTCGATATAGCAAAATTATTCGCGGATTTTGCATAATCAGTTCAATCTTCAACATTGCCAATATAAACATACAGCATATCAACTCCTGTTTTATTTTGCGATAAAACATGGTTGGCTGTTCCATTTTACCGATCCGAGTGTAACTCATCAGATATAATTGCTAATTACGTCATAAACTGTTTGTTTTTATACAGAGGAGTAAAATTGAAGAGCCAATTGAAAACGTAGTTCTTGTCGTAACAAGTGTATAATGTTTTTTGCAGTTAGAGCCGAAATACATAGATATGTTGTCAAGTTGGGTATTTTTCCATATTTTGGTCGCTTCTGTGTTCACAACAGACTTGAATTTTCTGATTATTCATGTGGTCGCATTGCAAAAGGTTATAAAACTATGAATGTCATGAAGTATTAACAATTCAATTTTTACATTCATTCTACGCTTAAGTCTCTTTACAGTTCGGCTATTGTAAACTTGGCCAGCATTCAACCACATGTATAGGTTGCGTTTATTGAATTGACAGCTTGAAATTATGACTTATGAATAAGTAAAAGTGTTGTACACATAACGAATTTCTGTACAGTCGTTTAACGCTGAAACAAACCATTGAAATAATTGTTTGCATTTAGCGAATTCAATCACAGACACAACAAAAGCTCGGATCACTTTAGATATATTTCAATTTATCTATTTAAAAACCGATCAATTAAATAAAGTAGGCAAATATAAACACAATCGCCACTTAAGGTTGTAAATCCATTCAAGACTTACTCAATGATTATTTTATATCTTATCGCTTCTAGTCATAAAAGTGGCTGATTAGACAAGATTATGAGCATCTTTACAAATAAAGTAAACCACTCTTAAAGAATTATTACGATATGTACAAAAACCAGTTTTAACAAAATGTATTTCAGACGCTCTGTTTTTATCAAATGTCGTTAACTGCGCACAAATTTTACTGATTTATAGTGAGGCTTTTTTCAACTATTAAGGGAGACAACCAAAACGGGAAAAATGGTAAATATGGTCGTGATTGAAATTGAATCTTCGACTTCGAATTAAAAATATCAAGACAAAATAATGATGAAAAACCTAAAAAACGAGATTAAGTTTCATCAACTAATGAATTAATGTTGATGTTTATATATTATGCTCAATTTATTTTTTAGTTCGAATTCTTGAATTGATATGCGAATAAAAATACATGCAAGATATCAGATCTGGAATGAAGTAATTCCTGACAAATACAATACCATTAGATATAGATAGGAATTACCTCTCTGAACTTAATATAATCTCAAGATTTTTTGCACTGGACTTTAACGTCACACCAACAGCCACGGCCATTTAGCGACTTTCCAGCTTTAATGGTGGAGGAAGATACACAGGCCTGTACTTTGGTAGAACCACCGACGTTCCGTAAGCTAGCCGGACGCTGCGGAATTTGGTCCCGGGTGGGGTTCAAACTCACTGCGGCGAGGGGCTAGTGATTACAAATCAGAGGTCATAACCACTCGACCACAGCAGCCACTTCTCAAGTTATACTAAAACCAACAAAACCCGTATTTTCGGGACCGGAGGTAGAATCCTCAATCCTTCTAGTTTTAAAAGTATTCATTAAGTCGACAATGAAATTCCACCCTGATTCCATCTTTCTTAATAAATTCTTTATTACATTGCTATTATCCTTCATTGTTAGCTGTTCCACCTTTAATATATCGTGACAATTAACTCATAAACACAAGTAATTAAGAGTTGAATGCAATCTCTATCCAGAGTTGTCGTTCGTTATCTCTCCCATACATCTCTGTCAATGTCTCAGCGTTTTACAAGATTCATGTAAAACAAGAAATAAAGCCACAAATGGTACAAAGTTTACAACTAAGTGGTGCAATTTCTTTTGCGCAATGCATTCGAGACAAAAGATGTTGTAATTTATAAGAAAATCAGAGATTTTTTTTATTTATCTCGCGCACTATTTCCTGACAAAGAGTAGTTGTTTACTTTTGGTAATTAGGTCACAAAGTTACGCCTCTTAAATGGAAATGAAACGCAGAAGTTGAAGGTAATCATGTAAAATTATGACAATAAATGTACATTTAGAGAAACTAAAGCGTGATTCTATGTATAAGATGGAAACTAAAGGACACTCGGACACATCATTTTGAACTACTTTCCAGACGTTGACAGAGATGTATGTGATGGATTACGAACGACAACTCCGGATAGAGATTGAGTTGAATGGTTAATATTGCGAGATGCCTCTTATCTATACCTTGCGGTACAAAAGATCGTTACTATACTTATATCGCGCGAAATATGCATTAATAAAAAATCCGAGCTGTTCCGAATACAAATCTAGCGAGATCACGTAAGCTTGTTCTGTCCGGATTTGGACCAATCAGCGTCCAGGAATTATTGGGCCGTACTTGTCTCGGCACAGACAGAGTCAAAGACACCCAGTTTATAGTACGCTATAGTATAGCAATCCCCCTAAAAAAACCACGGATGAAAATAATGTCTCGTAATGATTCTGCAGGTTTAATGATAGAGTGCGGGAAACCAGACACACATATATATATATATTAATTTATGTTTTGTATATGTACGTATATGGATATAAAATATGAATTTATATGCATTCTTCATACTTGTAATAACCCATGCGCAGTTCTAGAGTCGCGCAGAGCAATTCTAAAATCTTCGGACACTTTTGGAATTTCTAAAATGCGCACGGCAATTCCAGAATCGCGCATATTCCTGAAATATGCAGAACATATATTGTATTCATGCATTAGTTATGGGATTGTATTTATACATTGTATATTCGTACTTCAAGTGTTCTTCAGATTTTCACACACATACAAATGTATTAACATTTTCACGCATGCGCAGTCGTGCCGATTTTTTTATCTAGATTTACATAACATGTGACAAACATCAGGAAACCTCGACCGAATTACCCTTTTTTGGACATTAATCATTACATCATTCGCAGTAAGCGGGACTCTTAATCCTAAACTATACTGTAAATAAACTATGCAGGTTATAATGTTATAGTCGTCTTTTACTGGAAATGATTGATCAGTAAAAATTATTTGTGAAATAGTTGTATAAAATGATGGACGTGTATATTCCATTGATAATATTCTACGGATTGGTGCGTATGTCTCAAGGTTTGTATACAATTACGATGTTAAAGCTTTGATGATCATGGTTTCTGTTGAGAGTGAAAACTACTTCTGTTTCCACGGCGAGGTCTGAGCTAGTTAAATGCCTTCTAAGTTAGAGAATCATTCTTACAAGCGAGATTCCACTAATGACACAGAATACTACATGTACACATATTATTAATGATGACAGTCTGTGAAATTGAATCGTGTACATCGATATCAAATTTTTGCGCAATATCTGGGTTTGAGGTCTTTCGAAAATCTGGCGATATTCAAAAAAATGTTCAAAAGTAACAGATTAATCATAGGCGGATCCAAGATTTCTACTTGGGGGGGGGGCGGAAACTGAACAATTAGGCTGGGGGTCCAGGGGCGTCAGGGCCCCCGGTGGACCAAGGCCGAACTGTACGTTATGTCATCGTGTTACTGTACTTGTAACTTACTGCAGGCTTAGAGTGCGAAAATGTTTTGACATTGATATATATATATTATGTAAATATTATATTTCATGATAGAAAAAAACCTCTGATTGGGCAATTTTAGGGGGGGACGCCGGGTTCGCCCCCCCCCCCCCTTGGATCCGCCTATATTGATATTCAGGAATATACTTGACTTGCCAAGAATTAAACTATTAACTAACTGGATAGTTATATTCATGTGTGTGCTGGTAGGATAGATAGATGATAGGTAAAGGTTGTCATTAGTATTATAATATAATTCATGTATTGACTTATATATTGACCCTCCTGATCCCTGTCACACTCAATACTGGGTGAATTATTTAATCCAGTGTCATCAGAGTATTGTCACGTTAGACCGGCATTATTTTCAGCGCATTTCAATCATGACTTCAACACATATTATATAAATGTAATACATGTTTTCGGGTCAAACTTGTTTGTGACGTTTCCTCTGTTAATATTAATGGAGTATCTCAGCACTTGAGTCACTCGAATTAACACTGAAAATAATCTAGAAGACGCCCAATTTTATTTATAATTAAGTTGCGTTATAAGTGACCGAGAGCCATTCCTCTCAGTGTCAAATAGTTTGGTTAATTTGAAAGCCGACCTAAACATGACACTCTCATGGTTTACATTTTATCTCACTAAGCACTACTTATCATTATTTGTATGGGTTTTCATTACCAAGTAATATTGTATATTTCATTGAATGATTTATTACAATATGAGAAAGAATTAAACAGCAACAATTTCAAAGCAAAATAATCTGTCCAGAGTCCTATATCTGCGTAATAATTAACAAGTTTAATTTTCAGGAGAGCCCCAGCTATTGTTTGCCAACAGAAAAGATATTCGTCTTGTAAGTGCTACTGATACAAATCCAAATGTATCGGTTATCGTTGAGGACCTGGATGACGCAGCCGGAATTGATTTTATTTATAGCATGGGTTACGTCTTTTGGACAGACATTAACCTGGAAGTGATACAACGAGCGGTCATTGGCCGCGTCCCGGAGACAAAAATTGAAATTGTTAATACTGGTCTCCTCAGCCCTGATGGATTGGCCTGCGACTGGGTCGGTAATAAGTTGTATTGGTCAGATTCAGACAATTTTCGTATTGAAGTCAGTAACCTTGATGGTAGTGATCGGAAAGTGTTGTACTGGCAAAACCTTGGTCGCCCCAGAGCCATTGCTTTGAATCCTTACGACGGGTATGCTATCTATAAGAACCAGTCGACTGCGCTTATGTTAGACCAGTTGAATTTTGACTCTTGCTACATTAAGTACTTTCAAATTGTTGTTCATCCTATGCATCGATGTTAAATAGTTATAATTTCTTGTATCATACTGACTTACATTAAGAAGACATTTGATTATGTAATTAGTTAATGTATTTAGGTATACTTGCAGTAAATATCATAGTTGTATTTTTCTAGATTTATGTATTTTTCCAGATTTATGTATTTTTTTTAGATTTATATATTTTTTCAGATTCATGTATTTTTTTTAGATTTATATATTTTTTCAGATTCATGTATTTTTTTTAGATTTATATATTTTTTCAGATTCATGTATTTTTTTTAGATTTATATATTTTTTCAGATTCATGTATTTTTTTTAGATTTATGTATTGGACAGACTGGGGAGAAGTTCCGAAAATTGAACGCGCCGGAATGGACGGAACTTCAAGTACACGGACAGTCATTGTTGATGACAACATTTACTGGCCAAATGGACTAACTATTGATTATGACGAGAAAAAGATCTATTGGACAGACGCTAAACATGGGTATATCCACAAATGTGATTATGATGGTTCTCACCGTGAAGAGGTCATCAAGAAAGACTTTTCCCACCTATTTTCCATCACTTTGTTCAAAGAGAACCTGTTTTGGACTGATTGGAAAACTAAAGCTATACATACCTGTAATAAATTAACTGGACAAGGTTACAAGACTATATTAAAAGATATTCATTCACCTATGAATATTCAAGTGTTTGATGCAGAACGACAAGTTGACGGTAAGTATTAATATTTTTACTTATCAATGTCCTTGTAGTGAAACCTTTATTAAGATAAAGATAAGATGTATTTAACATCGGCAAGGCTAAGGTAACAAATAACGAGCTAATGAGCTTTTATAACAGACACATACATTTATTATATAATAAATATAAACAAACTATTAAAAGCGCCTGAAAACAACATAAGATACAAAATGAAGCTACTAAACGCTAGTGATTGCAACTAAAGATTAATAAAAGCAACTAAAACAACTATAAGCATATCGTGGTATTATAAAAATCTTATCTGCATAAATACTAGATACGGTAACTTATGAAACATTAGTCATAATTGCTCTTAATGGTATGTACTTACATTACCGTACAAAGCTATAAAGCTGTTATTGCTTGCATAAGTACAGCGTCTTACTCTTGTTTAGTTACGGTGTCCCATGTAGAAAATGGTGTCTCTTAATCAACGGATGCGCCCAAAGTACTAGAAATATATTAATGCACGTTTTAAATAGCAAAATACGCTAAAAATATATGGTATTGTATTACTAATGTTTGATTTTGAAAGAAAAAAAATGTTGGAAGTCTGATTGCATAAGACTGGGACACAATGACAGGCAAACACTGAAGCTTTTGTGACTCAATGCTATATACACTGAGCCGAATTTCTAAACGTCCATCTCATGATTTATATTAATAGAAGAATAATTTGTTTGTTTTATGTGACTGATTGTCACTGGGGTTTAACGCCGTTCATCAACAAATTTTCAGCTATATGCTACAAGTTAAAACAGAAGTGTAAAATGTCATATTAGGAGCTCCGTACTCTTCAATAACGAGCCGGAAACTTCTCCACATATTTGGTGTCTTCAAAGAATCGAGTTTTATAAAGTGGTCGTTTCTCAGTGTGTATTTCAAGGATATTGACCTCATTCACTGAAATTTAATTTCGAACAGATAATCCAGAATAAGTCAAATTAACTTTCCTTCTTATTGATGCAATCACAGACACATTTCTTTTCATTCAGATTACTCATATATTACTAAAACCACATTTACCTAAACCGCATGCATTAATTGAAATAAAAATTCTATATTTCAGTTCCCCACCCCTGTGACACAGACAATGGGGGATGTTCTCATTTATGCCTTCTGTCTCCAATTCGCCCAAATTTCAAGTGTGCTTGTCCCACTGGAGTTCGTCTTCTTGACGATCAGAAAAATTGTGCTAATGGTGTGTAATACCTTAAAATATTTAAAATGTATCTAAACTGCAATACCTTTCAAACCAGAATGCTTCACAAACGACATTAAGATTTGAGCTTGTGGACTGTTCTCAAGTTTTATAACCTCGGGACCGAATACTTGTTTATCAACAAACCACGTTTAAGTATTTGTGGTTAAGTGATTTGTTACGTTAGTTTGTTTTCTTTTGTTTTCATGCTCAGAAATCAGTCAGCCGTAAAACTAACTAAAACTACAAAGATGAAAATATAGAAACACCAGTGCCAAATAACCAGTAATTGTGTCAATACAATGTTGCAGGATTTGAAGAGATGCTGCTAATAGCTCGACGGACCGACCTTAGAATTATTTCATTAGACACACCAGATTTCACGCAGATTGAACTGCAACTGAAAGACATTAAACATGCGATAAGTATAGATTATGATCCAGTGGATGGTTATGTTTACTGGACAGATGACTCCGTAAAATCAATTAGAAGAGCTTTTCTAAACGGAACAGGTGCGTGCGTTAAATATTAATTGTAATTTGATTGGAGTTATTCAGTTCTTAATTAAAGCTTTTATTTACATGTACATCCCTCTTTTAAGATAACCGTGTATATCTCTGACGGTAGGGTGATATGTCAGGTTTTCGAGACTCGAGTGAGGTATCATCGGCTTATTTCTAAATACTCCAACTCAATTTTTGTCAATATTGAGATTTTGGTATCATTTTTTTTCGTTTCGACGATCTCTTTAAATTTTCGACGATCATATTTTCCTGCTTGTAGATCTATCCTAAGTAGTGTAAATCCCAATTCCACAAACCTGTAACTCGCTTAAAGTTATTGCAGTTCAAAGCTTTCAATGCGATTTACGGGTTTGCAGACATAACCCAACGACATATATTTCTATGACAAACTTAAGATTTAATTATTCAAGGTTACTTTGTTCGTCAATTAAGTGTCTCGTTCAATTTTTCGTTGGTAGTTTTCAGCAGTCACGATAGTTCTAGAGGACTACCTGGGAGTAAGGACTAGAACACGTACATGTATTGTAACTAAACTGATGTTTAAAATGACAGTAACCTCCATTTTCATGTTCACCCTCTTGTATGCGTACGCATGTCGTTCCTAGTAAGTTTATTTGTCTCGTTAATGAGTTATCCGTATTTGTTAATTTTGTTATCACAAGTATTGTATTCATCGCACTCGCCACACGTCGCAGGTAGCAATATGATTTCGTAGGAAATAATACATGAATATGAAATGTGCATAAAATGGGTATACCTCTAGTGCGCACAGTTATAACTTGTATCAGCCGCGACCGTGGTCCATTAGTTAGTTCAAATCCCGCTTGGGACAGGTCATATCCTACTAGGATAATTTGAAAAAATGCCGATTTTCCTCCCTATGTGGAGAAGTTACCGACTCCTTGTTGAAGGGTAAGATAGTACTGGTTAGTATATAGTCCAGGGAAACTGGTTAGGTGAACCGGCCGCCGTATATAACAGAAAAATTGCTGAAAGAACGGCATTAAACCCAGTAAAAAAATAACTTATAAAATTGAAAGACGTTATATGGGAGTGAGTACGCGTACAATAGCAACTTAATACGTATACCTGTTAACCTGCAAACCGGTGGAATGTTCGAGCTGTTGTTAATTCAGTGAGTTACAACCATATTGTACAAACTTGATTACCGTATGCATATCATTGCTATAAAGCCATGTTTTATTTTTACTTTATTCAAATTCACAAAACATTTGTATTTATAAAGGTAAACATAAGGTGTGTGGTTTGTGCTACTAATATTTGTTTTATATCGTTTAACAATGGTATTTTAGCTAACTATGGCAGGCAGCCGAGATGACATAAATAGTAAGGCCTAATATATTGTCTGTTTCTGGTCACCCGACCTGCCCTAATCCGACTTTACGTTAGGCCCGCCCGGAGAAAGGTACATCCACTAAAAATGAGCATGTAATAAGAAACGCCTAATCAGGGCCACCAAATAGTTTCATTCTGTTCTCATATTATGGACAACTGTACGATGCTATTAATTCACATGCTTGACTGATCCGCGCCCTAACTACTGCACTGATGACCAAACGTTATGCTTATAGTTAAATTATTAATTAGAATGTGTTTGGATAATGGCACATTTTACTATTTCCGCTAGGCCAAGAAGTCGTCATAGATACCGAATTGGATCACACGGACGGTATTGCTCTAGATATTGTAGGGCGAAACATGTACTGGACAGACACTGGTACGGATAGGATTGAAGTGTCGAGATTAAATGGTTCTTACAGGAAAATATTGATCTCAGAAAACTTGGACGAGCCAAGAGGAATAAGTTTGGACACGAAAAGAGGGTAACATTGTACTTAAGCTTTAATGGCCCTTATCATCAGAGCCAAACTAAACTGGGGGCACTTTAGACAACTCAATTTTGGTTAAAGTAGAATTTTCAAACGATTCAAATTATTTCCAGTATACACATGTAGGAAATCGATTCATACTAAGCGATAAGACATTATTGGCTGTTTTGTCTTTCCAAATGTTACCTTGCAATGAAGCATTCGGTCTATATTACTTGCATCTAAAGTATAATCATAAATCGACAAAATATAGGAACAAAGCATAAATTCTTATAAACATCACAATCAATTTAAAACCAGTGATCTAAAGGATAAGCTAGTAACACCAGTCCGGCACATCTATTTTGCTTTGCGCCATCGGGCGAGGTGCTATAAATGCATAATTATGTTTCACAGTTATATGTTTTGGACCGACTGGGGGAAAGTACCGAAAATTGAGAAAGCATACCTAGATGGTACAAATAGACAAGTTGTGATAAACAAACTGATTGGATGGCCAAATAGTATTGTTGTTGATAGTAATGAAAACAAGATTTATTGGTGTGATGCCAAAATGGATACTATAGAATCAGCCGACCTGGATGGTTCAAATCGTGTTACCCTTGTCAGAAACATTGCTCACGCGTTTGGATTAAGCTTGCTTGGTAAGTTTATACCATGTTTTATGTAAAAGCATATTCGCACCAAATTGTATTGGTATATTTCGAATTTATTGGAAAAAATACGTTTATTACGTACATTGAGTCTGCTCCGATGACTTCGAGATAACGAGGTTTTACTGTATTTAAAATTCCAATTATTTTTATACACTTCTTGTGTCATTTGCTCTGAATGATTGATAATTTTCATTTTATTTACGTTGATCAGTTATTTATACAGTAAAATCTCGATATTACGACCATATTTGGGACATGACAAAATGGTATTAATATCGTGGTGATCTCATTTTCAAGCTTGGATAGAGAATAAATACAAATGTATTGAAAAAGGCCCGAAAGTTCGTTGTAATGAGGTTGTATATTGTTCAGGTGGGCGTTTAATGAGGTTTCACTATTTACATTATTATGTCAAATACACAAGTAAAAGAGGAAAGAAAATCGCTGGCTGGTAAATCAATTAGTTATTATGAATTATGTATTCGTTATAAACAAAGGTTAACTTGCGTTTTCATGACATAATTTTATGTACATTGAACTGGTTGTGACTCAGCATTGACTCTATAGGTGATAATCTGTATTGGACGGAATGGCAGATGAGACGGATAGAAAGTGTTAACAAGAGAACGGGTAAAAACAGAACTGTTATTGGGTATCAAACACCAGATTTAATGGGTCTTAAAGCTGTGAGTTCAAAGAAAACTGAAGGTATTTAATGAACTATGATACACCATTGATATTCTGTTTACTTTATGTTGCGTGTACATAAACGAAAAATTATTTTCAAACTAGATCTGATTAATGAGAAACGTTGATACAAATAGTTTAAATACTCTATCGTCAAAACTGTTTTGTTTATTTTAAATTTTGTTCGCCCATGTGGAAGTATCCCGGAGGTGAGGTTGAACGACCTCAATGCACTGTTTTACTTAGTTAGACAATTACATCTGTACATAATAATGATTATAATAAACACAAATACGAAGAATTTCAAAGCTCTTATTTCAAATGGGAATCACGAAAGACATGTGTAAATGTTTGTATTACATTGTTTCTCTTCTATCACTGGAGTTAACGTCGTACCAGCAGCCAGGAACTTTTGCCGACTTTAACAGTTGACCATATTTGGGTAGCATCTGAGTAGATTTGTTTGTTTTATGCGACATTTTCACTGGGTTTTATCGCCGTTTTTCAACGATTTTTCAGTTATATACGACGACCGGTTCACCTGACCAGTTTTCCTGGACTGTATACTAACCAGTATTAACTTACCCTTCCACAAGGAGCCGGCAACTTCTCCACATATGGAGGAAATTAACAATTTTTGTCAAATTTTCATAGAAGGGTATGGCCTGCCGCGACCGGGTTTCGAACCAGGATCTCCGGGTTACAAGTCCCGGCGTTAAACCGAGTGAAATATGTTTATGATGCGTGTATCTATGAATGGACAGACCGTAAAAGGGATGGTTATTAATGACAAACCGGAAGTGGGATTTGTTTGATATACACATATTTATGACACGAAACTGCTATCATAAAACACACATTAGAAGCACAATGTACTAACTAACTAATGCTCAGAGTACATATATGCATTACGCATGCCCTGGAACTACACTATTGGCTGGCAATACAACAGAGGGTGGAGTCTATTGATTATGGTCGACTGGCTATTATATAATAGTAAGACCAAGTTTTATCTTGGATTTTAAAAGCAGCATTCTATACATTCTATACAAGTGTTCAGGTATGTAAGATCAACCGCAATACGGAAAAAATATAGGTTAAATTCATTCTTATATAATGTATTACAGAATGGAACTCTTGTGCAGATAACAATGGTTTGTGTAGTCATCTGTGTCTATACACACCAGAAGGCCCGCAGTGCGCATGCCCTAGTGGGCTGGGCCCGGATCATACAGGAAGGAAATGTACTGATTTCGGGGCCGTGTTGTTATATATAGGTGAAGGAAAACTAAATCGTTTGTCATTGACAACATCGCTTAAGTCACCAATAACATTTAAAGGGCTAGATGGCGCCACGTGCTTGGACTTTGATGGAAGAGAAAATATGATATATTGGGTTGATGGACAATTACCGGTATGTGCTGTTTGTCTTGTCTCTTTTATAATTTTCATATGTCTGTTGTCTGAATAATTCAGATTACATTTTATACATCTTTTCTCAATTGATGATACGTACAGTGCAACCTCTCCAAAACAACACTCTTTGGGAGTAGTTGTTGTTGTTGTTGTTGTTGAGATGTTGTTGCTCAAGAGGGGTTAAATTAATTGTAGAATTGTCCAGGGGAGAAAATTTATGCTATTATTGAAGGGAGGTTGTTGCTCAAGAGAGGGCCGTTTTGGAGAGGTAGCACTGTTAATAATTTTACTAACTGGTCTTTCAGTCAATCAATAGAGCATTTCTGAACGGAAGCTCCTATGAAAAAATCGTAGAGTTTGGGCTCACAGAATCAACATGTATTGCGGTCGATTGGCTGTCACGTAATATATATTGGACAATTCAAACGCGTATAGAAGTTTCCAAACTGGACGGTTCATCACGCAGAATTCTTGTTTGGAAAGATCTTACCCAAGTTAAAGACTTAACTGTAGATCCATCAAATGGGTAGATAGAACAATTATTGTTTGTCATTTATTTTAGAACTACAACTCTTTCTCTCCCTCCACTCTCTCTCTCTCTCTCTCTCTCTCTCTCCTCTCTCTCTCTCTCTCTCTCTCTCTCTCTCTCTCTCTCCCTCCCTCTCTCTCTCTCTCTCTCCTCTCTCTCTTCTCTCTCTCTCTCTCTCCCTCTCTCTCTCTCTCCTCTCTCTCTCTCTCTCTCTCCCTATCTCTCTCTCTCTCTCTCTCTCTCTCCTCTCTCTCTCTCTCTCCTCTCTCTCTCTCTCTCTCTCTCCCCCTCTCTCTCTCTCTCTCTCTCTCTCTCTCCTCTCTCTCTCTCTCTCTCCTCTCTGTTTTCTCTCTCCTCTCTCTCCCTCCTCTCTCTCCTCTCTCTCCTCTCTCTCTCTCCTCTCTCTCTTCTCTCTCCTCTCTCTCCCTCCTCTCTCTCCTCTCTCTCTCTCTCTCCTCTCTCTCTCTCTCTCTCTCTCTCTCTCTCTCTAATTCCCTCTGATCTACCTTCTCTCTCTCCCTCGCTCTCTCGTCCTCTGACATATTCTCACTCTCCGCTTTTTCCCTCTCCCATTCTTCCCCCCATTTCCCATATTTCCTATCCCCTTCTCTCCCTTTTACCTTTCCGCTCCCTACTCTCCCTTACTCACTTCTCTTTACGTAATATCTCTCTGTTTTGCTTTTTTCTTCATTTTACTTCCTGTAAACAAGATTCGTGTTGTCGCAATTTTCATCCTACTTTCATCCCAATCAATCTGTTTTCATTTTATCAAATACATTTTTAGCATTTTTTGTTAAAGTTTAAAACTGTCGTCATCAATGTTTGTTTTCTTATGTATTATAGGTACATGTACTGGACAGACTGGGCGAAAAGACCTAAACTAGAACGAGCATGGTTAGATGGTTCACATAGAGAAGTTTTATTGGATGAAAATAATCTATTGTATGGTCTTACTATTGATTATGGAGAGAAACGTCTGTACTGGTCAGATCATACTCACCAGCGGCTTGTATCTTCAGACATGCAAGGTAACGTATTCGCCAGGAAAACACATTAACTCAAACATCTCATGAACGATGAAACAGTTGTGCTAATCAAATCATTCCTACCCTAAATCCTGCGTTACAAAACTCCTGAAACAGTTTATATTAAACCTGTGTTTCCGGTCACCTCCGAATAAAGACTACCCTGTGAATAAAGGCCATTCTTTGAAAAAAAATGTCACTGATTATTCAGAACAAGCTAACCTCCGCATAAAGGTCATCTGTCAATAAAGGTCATATTTTGTCTTTCCCAAGGGTGGCCTTGTTCACGGGTTTGACAGTATTGCAATGCTATAAATGGTTTATCATATTATATTTTAGGAGGAAATCATACAATTATAGTCGACACTGATATACAACGACCAATGGCTTTAACGCTGTATGAAGACTTCCTGTACTGGATTGACCGGAAGAAGATGACTATAGAAAAAGCCGATAAGACAACAGGCGGTAATAGAACATTGGTACAGGAACATGTTGATAAAGTGATGGATTTACTTGTATTTCATTATTCTAGACAGTCAGGTAACCCTCACAACCCTTTGCCTCATACGCATATTTTGACCGTTCCAAATTTTCCAAATTCAAAGCTAATGTACAAAACATCAATTTATTTAAGACAATGAGTTCTCTCTGACAGACTGGAAAACGTTTTGGCAAAAGAAGCCGTTACTCATTACAAGCAATGGCTTCTTTTGTCACAATGTCTTCAAAAGTCTTCTGCTTCAGATGCTGGAAAATGCCGTATTACGAGGCAAAGGGTTAAGCAGCCTAAGCTACATAGTATCAATTTCGTATTTTTTTCTTTGGGCTTAACGCCATTTTTCAAAAATTTTTAGTTATAAACGGCAACCGGTTCACCTGTCCAGTTTTATACTAACCAGCGCTAACTTACCCTTCCACAAGGAGCCGTCAACTTCTCCCATACGGAGGAAAATCGACATTTTTTGTCAAAATATCATAGAAATGTATGACTTGACTTGCCACGGCCGAGATATGAACCCAGATCGGCGGGTTACAAGTCCAGTGCGAATTTTCAGCTCTGTTTTTTGCAACAATAACTATTAAATTGTGATAACATCGTGATTACTGGTACATTTTATATCAATAAAATGGATTCACTGACAACCAGTGTAAATAAATTATTTAGTGCATGCTCCTAGTTCACACTCAATATGTAACACATTTTGAACTTTTAACACATTGTTCTCCATAGAAACTCTTCTTGCTAATTATTACCAATTAAATCACCGTTAAAAATCTGCACAGAATAATCATAGTTTATTTGGCTACATACTAGTGGCTTATTAATTTTACATTACAATTAAAACCTGTGTTTGCGAACTCCTCCGAATAAAGGCCATCTGTCAATAAAGGCCATAATTTGACTTTCAAAATAGTGGCCTTTGTTCACAGGTTTGACTGTAATTTATGCCTCCCAAATTAACTTCTATGCGGTATTGGTTTTGTCATTGTAACAGCTATCATGAAAGAACATAATAAGAACGAATTGTATTTTTAAGGTTCAAATGGCTGCGTTGGAAATACAGGTCAATGTTCACATCTCTGCCTAGCTCTACCTGATAGTCACAACAAAACAAAACAGTTCAAATGCGCCTGTCCCACCCACTATGTGTCTAGTGATGATGGCAAATCATGCACGCCACCAAATTCATTTTTACTATACTTTCAAAAGACCACTCTAAAACGACTAGTAGTCTCTGACAATGATTCTGAAGAAGGCCCTGATGAGGGTCTACCAATCAATGAATTACGTAATCTTAAAGCTCTAGAGTATGATCCAGTTGAAGGCTATGTATACTGGATCAGTGGAAAATCTAAAGCTATTCGCAAAAGCAAACTGGATGGCACTGACGTAAGTTAAATTTGTTTGTTCGTTTGTTTGTTTGTTTGTTTGTTTGTTTGTTTGTGTGTGTGTTTTTATGTGATTTATTGTCACTAGGATTGTTTTTCAACAATTTTTCAGTTATATATTTTTCACCTAACCAGATTTCCTAGACTGTATACTAACCAGTACTAACTTACCCTTCCACAAGGAGCCGACATCTTCTCCACATATGGAGGGACATCGACATTTTTGTCATTTCTTTCATAGAAGAGTATGAACTGCCGCGACCGGGATTCGATCCCAAATCTCCGGGTTACAAGTCCCGCACACTAACCACTGGGCCACGGCCGCGGCCTTGACGTAAGTTAAACATGTTCTACTTAATTCAGAGTTTTTTTTTGTAACATTTGCCTGAATTAACTTACATCAATATCAATATAACACAATTTTAAGTTAGATATTGAAAATAACAAACAATCAACCAGCTAAATGAAAAAGTGGACTTGAGAATTGTCATACATCATAGTTATTTTCTTCTGGAATTTTCCGGAACCTCCGATCCCTACTGATTTTTATTGTTTCCGCGGCACCAAAGTTAAGGTTTGCGTTTTTTTTTTTATTTTTCAACTATCACCCATGTATATGTAGTCACCTTTCTGATATTATTATGGTTGTGTATTTAAGAATCAGAATGTTATTAAGACTACTGGAATTCGACCTTTTGACCTTGCTATCGACCCGTTCTCCCGTGTGCTGTTTTACTCCTGTGAACGAAATAACGTAATAAATTTTACACGCATTGATGAAAAGAAGAAAAGTGGTGTTGTTGTTCAAGGTGAAGATCTCAAACCGAGATATCTTGCTCTAAATCCACAAACAGGGTAGGTTATCATAGGATGTGCATTTTTTTCAATGGGTTTAATATCATTTTTTCAACAATTTTTCAGTTATATACGACGACCGGTTCACCTAACCAGTTTTCCTGGACTGTATACTAACCAGTACTAATCTACCCTTCATATGGAGGCAAGGCGACATTTTTGTGAAATATTCATAGAAATGTATGACCTGCCGCGACTGAGATTTGAACCCAGATCGCCGGGTTACAAGTCCAGCGGACTACGGTCGCGACTGAGGCACATTAGCACAAGTAAATGATAATATAATCTGGGTCTTATTATCAGTAAACTATGAAAAGTCTTCGTTAATACTTTCGTCTTCCTATATGATATTTACAACATTAAAAAAGTTCTCTTTGGTTGACTATATAGTCTGCAAATGTTTTATTTGGAGGCTTTGTTTTAAATTATTTTGTTTGCATAATTCACTACATAATTTCAGACATATGTTTTGGACAAATGAATGTTTTATCAGACGAACATTATTTGATGGTACAGACGCGGTTGATGTGATACGTTCTGTATTCAAACCTGGACCCATCACGGTCGATCCAGTGATGAGAAAGATATTTTGGTCAAACCCTGAGAAAAAAATGATCGAGTATGCAGATTTAAATGGTGATAATAGAAAACAGTTATTGACTGGAAGAACAAACAATAACATTCAGACAATTTCAGGACTTTCGGTTATGGATGAATATTTATATTGGGCCGATAGTAAGAAAGGAGTAATTGGTCGCATTAATAAAAATTCAGGCAGAAATTTGACATTTGTTCAAAGAAGTGTTCCGAAGTTAAGAGGAATTCATGCGGTAGTTCCTCTTGATCCAGCTGATATAAAACAACATCCATGTTCAAGTAATAATGGAAACTGTACTCATTTGTGCTTTACAAAAATAGAAAATAAAGCTCAGTGTTCATGTCCAGATAACATGGTTCTGATGTCTGATGAAAGATCATGCGCTGAAAACACAAGATGTGCGCCTGGTGAGTTTGCTTGTAAGTCAGGTATTGAGTGTATTCCTATGCAGTGGTATTGTGACGGCGCTTCAGAGTGTTTTGATAGTTCAGATGAGGAAGGCTGTTCACTCTGTGATGATGGTGAATACATGTGCCGTGATGGTAAATGTATTCCAGTTTCACACGTTTGTGACGGAACTTTTCAATGTGCTGACGGAGAAGATGAAGACGATTGCTGGCGAAAAGAATCACAGACGACATCTCTAGACAGTAAAAAGAACTCTCTGAAATGGTGGTCAAACTGGCCTGTTAGACCATTTTTACTTTACAGCCAGATGACTGAAATAAGTCGTCTGGTTGTACATGACTATGATTCGGCTGTTGCCCCGGATGTAGTTCTACCAATACAGTTTAGTAATCCCAAAGCTTTGGATTTTGATTCAGCTGAAGGATATATTTACTGGATAAATGGAAAACGTGAAACTATAGAACGAAGTAAAATGGATGGAACTGAAGTAAGTACAGCATATGTTCCTTTTTGCTTTTTTTCTAAATATTCTTTGTTAAAAAGTTGTTAAAAAGTATACGTGATAACTGCAATTAGAGTTATACAGTGCAACCTCCCTAAAGCGGCCCTCTCTTGAGCAACAACCTCTCTTCAACAACAGCATGGTTTTCCCACTGTACGATATAATTACAAAAATGTATTAATTTAACATCTCTAGAGGAACAAACTCTCAGCAACAACATAATTTTGCATCTCCCAAAGGGTGTTAATCTGGAGAGGTTGCACTGTATAGGTTTTATGTAAAAAACGTCTTCCGTGAACTTTAACCTTTGATCAATTTCTGAAATTAGATAGCCATCTTTGATAATGAAACTGTTCTAAATCATGCATCCCGAACAACATTTGGATGAATGAAATCCATTTTCAGCGGGTTGTGACCATAAAACCCACCAGCAAAGAAGAAAAATATCTTTCCGCTTTGTTAAGGCTGTATTCGTTTAATTCTATATTTATAATACAGTGTAAGCTCACTGAGCGACCACCTCAATATTACGACCATCTTTTTATTACGACAAGTTATTTTTGGATACTTTCAATAACCCCTATACTACAACTTGATGATGGTACCACCTCATAATTAGGATCGATTCTGGGGGTCCCGAAGGTGGTCTCACTATCGAAGTTTTACTGCCCTCGTGTTTAATGTTCAGTCGGAAGGCATCGTGATCTAGAGGTAGAGCGTCCGATCTCTGATCCGAAGGTGCTGAGTTTGAATACCGGATTCGACGAGTTTCGTTCATAAACTTCACAAACCCATTTTCGGGCGCAGTACTGGTGTAGTGTCCAGGAAACGGACCGGACTCGAGCTCGATAAAAACAAGCAAAATTGCTTGTTTCACAATAGAGCAAAATAAATTAGCGTAAGCTAAGGTTCAGAGAAGTTTTTCTTAATGATAAACCACAAGATCAGTATAAGAATTGATTCGTTCGTTTGTTAAATGTACAGTCCATGGTAAAAGAAGCCTCTTTTGTTTTAGGTTCAGACAATTGTCAGCAAAGGTGGAATTCGACCCTTTGACATTGCTTATGATCTTTTTTCTCGGGTACTCTTTTACTCCTGTCAGCGTAACAATGTGATCAATTTTGTACGTGACCATGAAAAGATAGAAGGAACTATTATACATGGTTATTGTGCTGAACCGAGATATCTAGCTCTATATTCACCAACAGGGTAAGTTGTCACTCGACACGGCTCCTAGCAATTTGTGATATGAATAACAGTAATGTGATTTACAATAGTAATATGAACAATTATAGCTTCACTTCATGTTTGGTTAGTGCATCCCATATATTGGTATTACTCGTTTTCAATGCGTCTTGTACTTCAACGTATTCATAAAGTGATGTGAAGGTCTTTTTAAGAAATCTATGTGGCAAATGTTTTGCGTGTGTTACGTCCTTGGAGTCCATTTCTGCATTCGATTCAGAACCAAAGATTTGTTAAAATTATTATTACGTAACATATATCTGAGTTCTGTTTAAAGAGTTTAAGATCTGAGGGAACTGTCATCATTATAATACGTACATATAAAATATGCGTTTGCCTTTTTCAACTTTGGTCGTCTCAAAATCTCTACAACAATTGAAACTCTATGAAACATCATCAAATTTTCTTATAAAATAAGGACACTAATATATCGATAATGCATCCATGCTCACATTGTTATAACCTTTTGGAGATTTTTGTATCGGGCAACATCGAAACATTCAGGTATGTAAACTGGTCTCTCTGAAGGGGCCTCCGTGGTCGATTGGTTATGGTGTCTGATTTGTAATCACTAACCCTTCACCGCTGTGAGAAAGGATCCAACTGTGGACAAAATTTCACGTGTGATGGAGCTGTCCAGCTAGCTAATAGAAATTCAGAGGTTCCACCCAGGTGTAAGCATGACGTTTTCGTCCACTGTTAAAACTGGATAGTCGCCAAACGACACTGGTTGTTAGTGCGACGTTAAACCCCAGTGAAAGAAACAATTCTTGATACTACTTCCTTCCGCCCCTCTAAATCAGGTAAAGTCTTGACACGGTGTACCTTCTGAAAACTGAATCCCCCAAAAATCGGAAACATCCGAAATAGACGAAGTTCATCGGTTCCGATTTTTCCTCTAATTTCATTACAGTCCGTACTTCTGAATACCAGAACTTCTGAATTTCGAACAATTATTTAATGAACTGGTCTCTTTCCCTGACCATTACCACGTTATTAAGATATACTTCATGATAATTTGAATATGTTCCGCAATTTTTCAGAATTGTGCTTTTTTGTGGCATTTTCTATCGGTGTCTTTTCCAATTTCTACCCAGAGTTGTCGTTCGTTATCCATCACATACATCTCTGTCAACGTCTGGAAAGTAGTTCAAAAACATGTGTCCGAGTCTCCTTCACTTTCCATCTGAAACACAAAATCACGCTTTTGTTTTCTCTAAATGTACATTTGTTGTCATAATTTTGCATAATTACCTTTTCGACTTCTGCGTTTCGTTTCCATTTAAGCGATTTAAATTTGTGACCTAATTACCGAAAGTAAACAAACTCTCTCCGTCGGGAAATAGTGTGCTTGATAAATAAAATAATTTCTCTGATTTTCGGGTAAATTAGAACATTTTTTGTCTCGAATGTATTGTTTGAAAGAAATTGTTTCACTTAGCTGTAAAATTTGTACAATCTGGTGTTTTAGTTCTTGTTTTACAAGAATCTTGTAAACAGCTGAGACGTTGACAGAGATGTAAGTGAGGTAAGTGATATAAGTGAGGTAAGTGAGGTGAGTGAGGTAAGTGAAATGAGTGAGGTGAGTGAAATGAGTGAAATGAGTGAGGTAAGTGAAATGAGTGAGGTGAGTGAAATGAGTGAGGTAAGTGAGGTGAGTGAAATGAGTGAGGTAAGTGAGGTAAGTGAGGTGAGTGAGGTAAGTGATATAAGTGAGGTGAGTGAGGTGAGTGAAATGAGTGAGGTAAGTGAGGTAAGTGATATAAGTGAGGTGAGTGAGGTGAGTGAGGTAAGTGATATAAGTGAAATGAGTGAGGTAAGTGAGGTAAGTGATATAAGTGAGGTGAGTGAGGTAAGTGGTATAAGTGAGGTGAGTGAGGTAAGTGAGGTAAGTGAAATGAGTGAGGTGAGTGAAATGAGTGAGGTAAGTGAGGTGAGTGAGGTAAGTGAAATGAGTGAGGTGAGTGAAATGAGTGAGGTAAGTGAGGTGAGTGAGGTAAGTGAAATGAGTGAGGTGAGTGAAATGAGTGAGGTGAGTGAAATGAGTGAGGTAAGTGAGGTAAGTGAGGTGAGTGAGGTAAGTATCTGGATAGAGATTGCGTCTCATCGTTAGTCTCCTCTTATCATTAAATGCCTACCACAATTATGTTTGAATAATCATGCAACAATATGTAATTACACACGCATATATCGGGATGTAGAACGCCAATTTGTGCTTTTTATTCGTGTTCTCATAATACTTTGCTAACACATTGCTGTCAGTTAACGCATGCGTTACACCAAATGAATTCGTTGTTACTTTCTGCTCTTTGTTTTCAGTGACCAGCCAGCAAATTGTGACTTTTTTAATAATCGTTTTGCATTTTTGTGAGTGTCTATTGTTGCAACAGTCCAATTTTTAAACAATTCATATCTTCTTCATTCTCACCTTTACATCTTTAGCTTACTTTATCTTATCAAATAACTTATCGTTGTAATCCTTATAACACCAATAAATAAATACTTGTAAATTTTGAGTGTCTGTTTAACAATAACATATCACATTTCAGATACATCTTTTGGACAGACAAACATGTAATCAGACGAGCATTGTTCGATGGTACGGAAGCTGTTGATATTTTTAGGTCTCGTTCATCCCGACTGGGACCTATCACAATTGATCACGGAACAAGAATGATATATTGGACAGATCTGGAGCATAACCTGATTGAAAGTGGGAATTTTTTCGGCGGCGTCAGGAAACTTTTGCATGGCGGAAAATCCAATAAAGTCATTCAATCCATTGTTGGAATCGCTGTTTTAGACAATTATTTGTATTGGGCCGATAGTTATAAGCAAATGATTGGTCGTATTGATAAAACAACGGGTAGAAATGTAACATTTGTTCAAGGCCGTGTTCCGGATTTGAGTGGAATTCAAACAGCTGTTTCTATGGATCCCTGGAAAATCAAACAGCATCCATGCTCCAAGGATAATGGAAATTGCTCTCATTTGTGTTTCTTGGAGAGAAAAAAGGGTGTTCGATGTTCATGCCCTCATGATTTAATGCTGTTGTCGGATGGAAAGTCGTGTTCGGTGGCCACTGAACAGTGACTGGTATCTGATGCTTAACCGACTCGAGGACATCTCTTGTTCACAAAAGATTTCAAAAAATGAATTTGCAATGCATTTGCACATGTTTAGCTCTGCTTATCTTATGTATAAACATATTGAAAATTATTTGCTTGGCAGGTAAAACGTACGTTAAACGGTATGTTGAGAGCATTTATGTTGAGAAATTTGAAAGAAAGTATTTTTTGTAATAGTGTTACAAATGTATTAGTTTTATTTGATCAAATAAACACGCCAGTGATAATGAAGTGATGAATCTTTGTATTAGTAAAAAATCTTTGTCATCCCTTTATCGTTGATATATGTATTATCACAGTTTTAAATCCTTTGCATGAGGTTAAGGTATTTCATCCCTAATATCTAAATCTAGTACCCCAAAATAGAGCTCACAGATTTTAGAAACTACATAATTTTATAGATTCCTATGTTGAAAATATAATCTACCGAGGGGTTATACAAAAAACAATGAAAACCCTTTGAGTTATTTTCCCTTTATAATTTGCTTTATAGTCTAATGGGAATATCCCGTTTTTTTTAAAGATTAAAGAAAAATAAGATCCGCTTCAATGAAAACTCACGGCAAAAAGATGCAAAAAAAACAGTATCCATCTAATTTGACAAAAGCCTATATAGGCCGCTGTGCAATATCCATAGGAATGAACAATTTTCTATTTTTCAACAAGGGCAATCACTTACAATATTTTCATAAAGTGTTGTAAAATAAATTGAAGTATCTATCAAAGAAATAATGACAATTGGACTATATTTTTGTAATATTAATATTTTTGTCTAGCACTGAGCAGATACGTCAGAAAAGTACAGAATTAAGGATGTAAAACTTTAATTCTGCCATAAGGGCTCGGGGCACGACTGAATAGAAAATAGGCAGGACGTTAAAAGTAAAAAATGTTTGCAGGTATTTTTTATACTTTTTTTCGAACACATCTGCTGCGATTTACCAAGTATGCAGAGTTTTGTGGATGTGTTCAAAATGCACATGGGATTATGTCTTAATGATCATGCTCTTATGGATTAAAATGTATGCATTTTTGCTTGATTTCGACCTATACCTATCTTACGTCTGACAAATGTGTTTTATGTGACATTGTCACTGGGGGTTTAACGCCGGTTTTCAAAAATTTTTCCGTTAAACAGTTATATACGGCGATCGGTTTACTTAGCGACTTTCCAGCTTTAAACTTGGAAATAGGCCTTCAGGCTTACTCCAGGGTTGAACCACCAAACTTCTAAAGCTAGCTAG